>JAXQQM020065627.1:0-61503 GCA_034641835.2 Pinus albicaulis | reverse complement strand
TTCTAAATAGGACTAATTCTATTGATTATGAAAATACTGTTACAAAACTGCCAGGACTTCTGCTGTGAAAGCCAGACAGTCTGGGTTGATTAACTATACTGTCCTTGAGAAGTTTGGGTCGCCCATAGTGGGAAACCGACCCATTGAACATGAGAAGTTGGGCCGCCCATAGTAGGGAAACCGGCCAGAAGCTGATACAAGACATGTAAATAACTTCAAAAAAAGCTAGAAACATCATTTTGCCCAACAAGTGGGTAACTAAAACAGTAGAACACAAAAAACCAGCAGTAATTGAGCTCAGGGGATCAGCCCTCATGCTCAGAAGACATCGGCTCCTCTTCAACTCTGCATGCATATTCATTTCCAGTGTTGCTGTCCTCCTTTCTTGCCTGACTGTCATACTTCATGTTCTGGTGCTCAGCTTCAGTGCTGACCCCTGCGTGAAGAGAGGGATTGGGGCGAAGGTCAAGAGGAGGGGAAGGGTCAGCAGAGAGGGGAATTTCTTCACGAAGGGAAACAGTGATGAGGGCGGTGATGATGGAGTCAAAAGAGGTGCAATGGAAGCGAAGTTCCGCATTCTGAGTGGTCTGCCTGATGGTGGTCCCTCGCATGGGCTGACAGGGATGGGCGGTAACATCAGAAGAGAGGGGCTGACTAGGAGGAGCGAGAATGTCAGAATGGAAGGAATGACCGGGAGGCACAGAGTGAGCGTCAGGCTGGCCAGAAACTTCACCAATAACCCGCGCACTCCCACGTCCTCTGCCAACAAGGATTCCTCTGCCTCTGCTCCTATGTCTACCATCACGTGAGGGTGGCGGGGGGGTGAGGTCGTCGCCTTCAGAGGAGGAGTTGAGCTCAGATAGGGGCAAAGGAGGAGTAACAGTGATGCGGCCTCGACTAACACCACGTCGTGCTCGCATTCTTTGACGAAGTCGGGGCATGGCTAGCAGCAGATGTCGCAGACGAGGCCTGCCTAAATAGGGGTCAGGAGAAGGGGAGAAGGCAGGGAGACCACCAGGGTGACTCAGACTATGCAAGAAAGCAGAAGAACTGGAGGTTCGATTAACAGAGGGACAAGGATCCTGAGGATTCGAATTGAAATTGGAGGGGGGCGAAGTACCTGTGAAGAGAATGCTTGAAACTCCCGAAGAGGCGCAAGCTCTGCAACAAGGGCTGTTGGAGAAGTGGACGCCCGACAACGTTTCCAGGCAAGCCAAAACACTGCAGCGACGCCCAGTATTCGTTTTGCAGCTGGAAATGGCCACACCAGGAGGACAAGCACTACTTAGAGGGAGCAGAATTCTCTCATGGCTTCCGGCACTCTGCTCTTCTTCCATAGCGAAAACAAATGACAAAACCAGCGCCATATACCTGAGAACGGGGGTGCAGTTAATACCATAGTGTTCCACCCAAGGCATATTAATAACTCCAGGACTGTGAACACACGAGGCCATGTGGGCGGGGCATGCAAGCAGCATTGGGAGCTGCGTGGGTGCCGGTGGCCCATTAATTCTCCATGTCAGCCACATCCGGCGGGAGGCGATCCTGGTGCACCAGGGAATTACAGTTCTGTTGAGTGTCTGCATCATGAATGATAGAGAGGGAGCCATGAGTTATCATGCTGTTGCTTTCAATGCCAAAGTTGGCCAAGAGATCGGCGACCTTGTTTCCTTCCCTCATGACATGGGTGAAGGAAATGGCTCGGTTGTGGTGAATCCAATCACTTATCTTAGTAATACGGGCTGCCAAACGCCAACTGTGAGTCACCTTAGCCGGATCAGCTCCCCAAAGAAGCTGATTGGCAATATGGATGAGGATCTGAGAATCCCCTTCTATAATGATGGGAAAAAAATTGTGCTGACGCGTCAATCTCAAGCCTTGCCAAAGGCCTTCGAGCTCCGCTGAATTATTAGTGTCCCAGCCTATAGCCCCAAAAAAGAGGTGCTGAACTTCTCCTGTAGAATCTCTGATGATACCTCCAAAACCTGCTTGCCCAGGATTCCCCTTGGAAGCACCATCGAAGTTTAATTTGAACACTCCTGGGGAGGGAGGAGTCCAGTTAGAAGGAGTGCTGGTGGTCATCTTGTTTCGAGTCTTCAGAGTAATCCCCAGTTTAAGATTCCAGTTTTTCCAAACAAGGATTTCTCTCTGCTGCTTGGGGAGATCTTCTTCTTGCCAAGAGTGAATGGCTAAAGATTCCTGAAGGTTACCGATGAAGGAGAGCCATAAAGTATCCAAGGAGGTGGATTGATTTTTGAAGATACGTCTGTTGCGTTCTTTCCATAAGGTCCAAAAAATCAAACCAGGGAGGAGCTGCCAGAGGGCATTGAGAAGGGCCGATTCATAGGGGAGTTTAGGCCAAAATCGAAGGAGAGAAGTGATGTCACTAGAGGGCTTGCGCTTCTGGCAGCGAAAGCTGCATTTGTTCCATAAGGAGTTGGCAAGAGGGCAGAGCAGCATAAGGTGTTGAATAGATTCAGGGTTAAGAGCACAGTTGGGGCAGCGAGAGGGGCCAATGAAGCCTCGTTTGACAAGGTTATCCTAGGTGAGAATGCACTTGTGACTTAAGAGCCAGAGGAAAGTGGAGATTTTAGGCCAGGTGTGGGGATTCCAGATCATTTTCCAAAGGGGATCACGAGGGAGAGGGGAAGGATACAGCAAAGAGTAGGCCTCCTTGGTGGTGAACATTCCTGTGGTGGTATGACCCCATCTGAGGATGTCGGGATCAGGAGAGCTTCTGATTTGTCTTCGTTGCAGTTTCTGGTCGAGGTCCTTGTACATAGGTTCCCTGAGCATGAGCAATTATGTGATGCGATGGTTTCCATTGCCGGTATCCATTGCTGTCTGTGTCCATCCAATGCTCATTGATTTTCCCATCTAATCCAACTCTGGGGTCTGCAAGGTTAACAAGGGGAAACTTTTCCAGAAGGATGGATTCTTTTTGCCAGGAGTCTGTCCAGAATCGCGCCGATTGACCATTGTGCACTTCCCAGAAGCTATGCTATTGAATGAGCGCATAGTGCTGCTTAGCAGCGTTCCAGATCAAGGAGCCCGAGTTGATAGGGGTCAATCGAACCAGATCTGCGGTAGTTCTGTTGTTGGCATACTTCGCTGTCCAAAGTTGAGCCCAAGGAGTTTGGGGCTTGGAGATCCATCTCCACCAGACTCGAGCTGCCATGACTTCATTGCTGTGCAAGGGGTCTCTCAAGCCAAGACCTCCATCAGCCTTGGGAGTGCAAACAGTACTCCAGTTCACTAGAGCCCATTTGCGATTATGTCCCGAGGAACCCCAGAGAAAGCATCTCTGGAGAGCTTTGATCTGTTTGAGAACCCATTTCGGGGCTGCGAGAATAGAAAAAAGATAAAGAGGCATAGATTGTAAAGTAGCTTTGATGAGAGTAAGTCGACTGACCATGTTGAGAGCACGGAAGGTCCAAGAGGAGAGACGGGATTCCAATTTCTCAAGGAGCTGGTTCCAAGAAGAGTGCTTGATGGCAGAGTCAGTGAGGGGGGCCCCAAGATATTTGTCTGGAAGAGTGGCCACAGAGAAACCAAGAATACGGGCAATGTTGACTTGAGCAGGGAGGGGGGTATGAAAGAACAAAACCTGAGATTTGGAGTCATTGATGGTTAACCCAGAAGCTTGAGAGAAGAGATTGAGAATAGCTTTGAAAGAGCGGGCTTCTGGAACTGACGGATAACCAAAGAGCATATTATCGTCAACAAATTGTTGATGGGTTGAGGTGGGAGCTCCATGAAGGGAAAGACCACGCAGATGGCCCAGATTGGCTTCTTTATGAATGAGTCTGCCAAGCCCTTAGGCCATAAGAACGAAGAGAAAGGGAGAGAGGGGGTCCCCCTGTCTGATGCCTCTGGAGGGGCGGAAGGGGGTGGAAGGTGAGCCATTGAGAAGAATGGAAAGGGAGGAGGAGGAGACAAGGTTCATTATCCAACGAACCCACATGCAATCAAATCCAAAAGCGCTTAGCATTTGCTAGATATAAGCCCAGTTCAACTTATCAAAAGCTTTTGAAAGATCAATTTTGAGCAGCATACCTGGCTTCTTGCAGACTTTTAGGGAGTGAATGATTTCGTGAGTAAGGATGATGCGATCCAGAATTTGTCTCCCTTCAACATAGCCTGTTTGTTCTGGCGAAATAAGGAGAGGAAGAAGAGGTTTGAGTCTGTTGGCTATGACTTTGGTAATGACCTTGTAGATGACATTGCAAAGGGCAATGGGCCTAAATTTTTCAGGCCTGCTGGGTTGCTCCTCTTTTGGTATCAGTGCAACAAAGGTGGTGTTGAGGGAGGGCAGGATCCAGTGCATTGTTCTTGATTCCTCAACCAATTGCCATACTTCTTCTCTGATGAGATCCCAAAAGTGGTGGAAGAAGTTGGCCGTGAAGCCATCCGGCCCAGGAGCTTTTCCATCCTTGAGTTGAGCCATAGCCGCATCTACTTCCTGAGGTGAGATTGGTCGAAGCAACATTTGATTATGATCGTCAGTGATTAATTTGGGAATGAGCTGTGTGATTTGATCTATGGCTGGCTGTCTATTAGCGTGTTGCTCCTTCTGAAGATCCTTGAAGTAGCTCACCAACTCTCTTTCCATGTCCTCGTGCCTCTCCAGACGTTCCCCTTGCTGATTAGTGATATGGCTGATTCTGTTTTGCATTCGTCTTTGTATGGTCGTGCTGTGGAAGAACTTGGTATTTCGTTCTCCTTCCTTCAGCCAACGGACTCTGGATTTTTGTCGCCAGAGGATTTCCTCTTGCTTATATCTTTCCTTCCAATTTTCGTTGTAGTTCACTTTCTTTGGAAGCAAGAGAATATGTTCTTCCGCAGGTGATGATCTCCTCACGCACGTCCTTCATCCGTTGTTCCGTACTCCACTTCTCTCGCAAAGATGTTGCCAAAGATATTGTGGCCCCACCTTGATGTGCTCCTTGACCCACTTCTGAGTTTTTGCTGGAATTAAACATTTTGGATCCTTTAGGCGGAGTAAATCCTTTCCGTACGCGCAGTGAACCAGTTTTAAAAGGAGGGTGCGCAGAGCCAAAAAGCCAAACTCAAAGGCTTTTTGAGGTGAAAGCCTATACTTTGCCATTGGAGCATTATGGGCCAATGATCGAGGCTCGATAGGGAGAATAGACCCGTTGATGTCTCCGCCCGCATGAATTGCGTTGTCCGATAAGTTAGAAACGATCCAGCCTTTGGAGGCTATTCGTCGCCGCCGCCCCGATTGCTCCAAGCAACAGTGCCATTGCAAAAGGGAATATCCATAAGCCGCCATCGCCGATAAAGTCCTTGAAATGGGCGCCGTCCCGGTCTGGGCCTCGGCTCGCCTCCAGATTTTTCAGCTAGCCGCGTGATCATATTGAAATCTCCACCTAGAATCCACGGGATGGTCCTAGCGGAGTTGAGATGCTCAAGGGTATTCAAAAGCGCCACCTTGCTAGCAAGATCTTGAGGAAATAAACATTGGACAACATGTCCATTGATATTGGTGCCTATAGGGTGAAATGTAGCCCGGATGAGATTATGAGAGGCATGAAAGTTGCCAATCTGCAAGGGCTTCTGAGATTCCTATGCAATTGCTAAGCCACCCGAAGACCCCACAACATCCACCGCCACCGACCGTCGCTGTGCCAAGCTCTGCTATGATGGAGCCTGTGTTGTTTGACCACAGACTTCGGTTTCCCGAAGGAAGAGTAAATGGGGTTTCTCCTTCGTATCAAGTTTTTTATCATTCTATACTTTCCGGACCATTGAGTCCTCGTACATTCCAAGAGATTAGATTCATCGAGAACTATTAGGAAGAGGTTTGAAGAACCTAGTAAGCTTGGGATATTGTCCCGAATCCACCAAAATCCGACCTAGAGCAATGGTGTTACCGCGCTCGTGTGTTCTTCCTTTCTTGGTTTCTTTCATCACCTTCAAATCGTCCCACCCGCCGTCGGCCGGATGCCCAATTTCTTGTGTCGTTGAACTTCGACTAGGACCGCCCGAAGAGTATCAACTTCGTCTTTGGTTGATCCCATCGAATTTCGTTCGCAGCTTCTTCAAGACCCGTTAGATCCATCAACATGGCAATGCCACGTTGTCCTCTTCCATTCGGATAGTTTTTTTCTTGTGTCATGCAGTATCCGAGTCTTCCAAGGTGACCGTTAGGTAGATCCTCCAAGAACGAGAGATTAGGGTCCCATGTGACTTAGTTTCTCGCTTGAGAATGAGGTTTTGGCCGAAGTTTCGGAAGAGAGGTAGAGGAAGGAGGGGTAGGCGAAGGGAACCTGGATTGGGTTGATTTGGGGGAGGAATGGAGGAAGCCGTAAGGCTAGGGGAGGCGGGAACGGGAGTCAGGTGAGGGGTCGAATGGGAAAGCACTGTGCTTCATCGGGTAGAAGGGATGGAGGTCGAGGGGCTAGGTTTCTTTCCGGTACACAGGGCAAGTTTTTTGCTATTTCTTTCCTTGAGGCTACTTTAATGAATCCGTCCTCCTCGAGTCAGCCTTTGCTCTTCCGCTTTTCGGCTTCGAATCGTTAGCAAGGGCCTCTCATATAGGTGTCCATGAGCATGACATCGGTCGCATCTAAAGGGCACATACTCATAGTCCAAAGGCTGATCCATTCAAAGCTAATATGAAAGATGTCACCTATCAGTAGGCGCTCGGCCTGTGCATTTGAACACATATTCGGCAGTAGGAGGTAGTTATTCCTGAAGCCGGTTTTTCAAGAACTTTTATGAACTCTCCTAGTCCCGATCCTATCAAGGTGTTGTTTCCTCATCCCAACATTAGCGGAGTGAGTAGAGCCGAATCCCGCACCGGCCGCCCGCCTGAAGTTTTCCTTATCGTTGAATCTTCTCCACCCGCCTCCTCAAATATACCGCCGAGTTGAAGAAATATGGGCCTCCTCGTCCATGACCTTGCTTCGTTCTCTAGACAAACGCTGAATGCGTAAAGAAGCCCCTTGCTCCGAGCCGCAGAGATCGCCTTGGGCTTCCATTTGGACGCTATCTAGCCCTCGGAGAGATTTTTCCGTTGGCCGAACCTCACAAATTTTCCAATGAGGGCGGGTCCCTCATGTACCGAATCCTAGCATTTATCCAATGACCAGGCAGACCAGCTTTTGGCCGTTTCCGATGCAATGGGTTTGCAGGTGGTTGAGGTGCTTGGCCGCGCTTCGTCCCAGCATCGGGGAAGACTTCTCGTGTTGTTTCGGGGCCTGCCGTGTTACCGTCGTTTTTCCTTCGTACGTACCCCCGGGACCGTTATTCGCGGGGAGGCTTGGTGCCCCCCCCGTCTCTATCTCCATGTCAGAAGGAGCCGACGGCCGCCGGGGGGATGGCCGCCGCGACCGCATCGGTGCAGCGAGCAGCCGCCCGGAAAGCTAGGTTTCGATTGAATGCAGGCGAAAACCCCAGTCATCTCCGCGCTCCCTTCTAGCTACCAGCAATCTAAATTTAAGGGTTGCATTTTAATTACGGTATGATGTTGTTTTGATTAATTATCAAAATTTTGATTTAATTTTAAAACCATTGTATAGCAATAGACAAATAATATCTACCATAATGATGTGGATAATGCTTTTGTTTTTATTAATTAACATTTTTAATTTTTTTATTTAACTTTTAAAAACACTGTGAAAACAAACAAATGATGTTTAGCATAATGATGATACCTATTTTCCATTAGCCATTTTATTTTGGAAGTAATGAGATATTGAATATCCAATAAAACAAATAGGAAAATGATATCTATCATAATAATGGATAATGCTCTTGTTTTGATTACTTGGTTTTTTAAATTTTTTATTTCATTTTTTTACTTAATTTTTAAAAACATTTGTGGCAATTCATCAAACAAATGATATTTAGTATAATAATCGATACCTATTTTCCATTAGACATTTTATTTTAAGCAATATGATATTGAATATCTAATAAAAATACTATTAAATTGACAAAAAAAAATAAAAAAAAATCCAAGGCACTACTAAATACAAAAAAAAAAAAAGTGAAAAGAATATCAAATAAAAACAAATATGAGAATGATTGATACTGAATATTAGAAATATGAGATTAACAATAGTGAGAAGATATATCAAGAATGAGTAATTATCAAAAAAATAATGTTTAAATTTGAAATTTTTATAATTAATATAAAGATGGTAATTTTTTGTTTTTTTATAATAATTATTTTATTAATTAATTTAATTGAAAATTATTATATTATAAAAGATTATGTAAATCATGAAATTTGAATTCAAATTTAATTTGAATCAAGTCAGTCATATATAATCTTAAAATACAACCGAGCTCTAACTAACCAACTCCAACTACCACTTATTGACATAAAAACAATAAATAAATAAATTTAATCAAATAAAATTATAATCCTAATATGAAATCCTACACAATTTTTCCTTACTATTATTAAAAGCAACAAAGATTATTTAAATAAAATATAGCATCTTGTATATTGCTTTCCCAATTCATAATTATAAATATATTCAATATAATCACCTTTTTAAATGTTATGCCATGAAACAATTTATGATATACAATAATATTGTGAATTATATATATATATATATATATATATATATATATATATATATATTTGGTTGATTTTTTAATATTAATAATTCATAAAATCATAATCAATAAATTTATATATTTTTAATATATATTAAACGTATATTAAACAAAATTGTAAATCAATAAAACTTTTAATATATTACTTCGATATAAACCTATATAACCAATCAAGCATCCTCACACTTTCATCTAAATGTTATGTATTATCACTTTAATCGCTGATAAGATAATTTTGGTTTTAAGTTTGTTTAAACGATGATACAACTTTAGCTTAACCTATATATTACATTTTTATTATGACTTGAACAATTTTGAAGTTTTGCTTATATTCAGGAAAACAATAACAAATAACAAAGTTTATACATGGGTTTGGGTTTGATAAGTCATCTTCGTGATTAGGGTCGTTTTGACATTTCCAATTGTTAAGATCAAACATTTAGGAATCCATGTGATAGATGCTAAAAAGTCAGGTTTGGTGGGAACGTATTTTTGAATCATTTCTTGTGTTGTAATTAGTTCTCGTTTGAAACCGATATGTTGGAATGTTTGAAATTCCAAAAATAATAAAAGTCTTTTCTTTAACATAGAGAAGATATTTAAAACTTTACTCACAGACAGTAGTTTCCACAAAAAAAAAAAAAAAAAATTCTATTTAGCAAAAAAAAACTTGTTACAAATTCTTCCTCAAGAGAGGGGCTTACAAAATTATGACTTGCCTAAAAACACAAAAGGAAGACTAACTCACCGTCTCATCAGGTAAAAACACACTTTGTCTCTAAAATATATACCGTTGTACAACGTTTCTAAAACACCGTGTTTTTCATTCGCCTGCCTCTCGTCTATTACAAAACAAAAAACAACTCGTTTCTTTAACAAACAATGCTCTCGTCGTGTAAAAAAACATTACATCGCGACACTGTGTGTGTGTATATATATAAATTAAATACATCTCTCGTTCCATATATAAACAAAATATCTCAATTCAATTAATGTCATTCCTATCACAAAAATCACCGCTTGAGAATTTCATTAATGGCCTCATTACTATGCCGGCACCGTTTCGATAACGATTGGCGTTCAATTGACTCGTGGCATTGGGGATTTTTTTTTTCCCGCACCGCCGTGCTGCATACTTTAAGCCCGTGTATTAAAACATATTAATAACCGCACTTACAAAGTACACATATATATATATATATATATATATATATATATATATATATATAACCCAATATTAAAACAAATATATTTTTGTTTAAGTAAAGTATATTTAAAACAAATAAAAAAAACTATGGTTTTAAAGCATGCGATGGACAAATAACATAAAAATCCCGCAACCTTTTTTAATGTCAATGTATGGGCCCCGCCCATAGATGACGCCAGTAGCCTCCCGGGGTTCACAACTCCGCCCGCCTACTATGCCAAACCCCCGTGGAATTAACTTCGCCGCGCCCGCATTTCTTTCGTTGTCGTTCTTTCCGGCCGCCTGAAATTAATTCCAACACCCTTAATTTCAACCGGGGTTTTCCCGTATACCCATGCATTTCCCCGAAATGTTCAAAACTTTTCTCGCGCAAGTGGCTTTGTGAGGATATCCGCAAATTGGATCCTCTCGTCCTACAATGTTGCAAAACAACTTTATACCATTGCTAACCAATTCCCGTATGAAATGAAACTTGGTGTCAATGTGCTTTGTCCTTTATGAAAAACAGAATTTTTAGACAATGCAATAGCCGAGCCATTGTCACAAAAAATCACCGTCTCCTTTACCTATTCTTGCATAAAATTTCTCAACATTTTTCTCATCCAAATCGCTTTTGGACACGCCGCCGTTGTACCGCCACATATTCCGCCTCTCATTGTGAGAGCGAATGCTACTATGGGTTGCTCAGAAGCCCATGAAATGGCTCCCGAACCCATGAGAGCCGATAACCTAAGTGCTCTTCCCATCATTCACACTTCCAGCCCAATCACCGTCCGTGTATCCAATCAACCGAACATCTCCGAAGTAGTATAAAAAATACCAAACCTTTTTGTACCTTTAACATACCCCAAAATTTTTTGTCGTTCGCCAATGTGCATCCTTGGCTTTTCCATGAATCGAAATCAAACTAACAACAAGAAGATGTCCGGCCTAGTTGGGTGTGCTCAAATACATATGGTCGCCAACTATGCTCTTGTACAAGCTAGGACCAAAATCCTCGCTCGCCGTCCTCTCCGCCTATTTTAATCCCATCGTGAGTGATTGCCGCTTGCATTCCCGCATGTTAAATATTTCAAGCACCTCATTAACATACTTTGCTTTGAGATAAAAATCCTATTTTTATCTTGTTCTACTTCTATTCATAAGAAGTATTTCAACAAACCCATACCAAATATTTCAAATTCTTTCTTCATGACTCCGTTTTGAAATGTTTAATAAGGCAATCATCATTACCTCGTGAAAATAACATCATCAACATATAAAACTACAATCAATATTTTTACATCTTTTCTTTGATGTAGAGGTGGCCTCCTCACATTTCTCAAATCCATTTTCCAAAGAGATAAGAGTCTATGCTACCGTACCACGCTCGGCGCTTGCTTCACCTCTACAAAGAGCTTTCTCTTCAACTCTATACACTGTGCTCTTGGCCTTTCTTTTCAACCTAGAGGTTGATCACTAAAACCTCTTCCATTAACACTCCATTTAAGAATGCCGACTTCACGTCCAATGGTAAACTTTCCATTTGTTTTGTGTTGCTATGGATGTTACTACTCTTATGGTCTCCATTTCGGCAACCGTGCGAAATTTTCCTCATAACCTATCCCATGCTTCGCTTATAGCCTTTGACAACAAGTCTTTCTTCGTGTTCTATTTTGCCTTCGCATTACTCTTGGTCTTGTAGACCCATTTAACACCAATAACATCTTTACCTTTTGGGAGTTCAACCAAATCCCAAGTTTTGTTTCTCTCTATGGCATTAATCTCCTCATCCATAGCTTCTATCCATTTCCTATCCTTGATAGCTTCTTCGAAATGGAATGGTCATCAACATGACAATATAAAGCAAACAAAGAATGATACCTTCATTAGCTATATCTTTTCAAATATCTTTCAAACTTTTGAATTTCTTGATTCTTTTCGCAGGGTGTACAAATGCTTGAAGAAGCACTTGAATTTCCTCTCGTGGTGTGCTTGGAGAAGCACTGCTATCACCCCTCAAGGGTGTTGTCGCTCTGTGTTGGTGTCGCCGTTTGGGGATGTATTTTACCAACTCATCATTCTCATCATGAGATAAACAGCAGCTTGACATTCACTTATTTTCTTATGCTTCCATCCCAAGCTTCCTCTTCTATAAACTAAACATCTCACCAAGCACAAAATTCCCGTGAATGGGTTATATAGACCCCGTATGCCTTGGATTCTCATCGTATCCAATGAAAATATATTTCTCCCTTGCTGTCCAAATTCTTCCTTAGTCGATCCGGGAATGTGTGCATAAGCCACACATCCAAACCTTTCATGTGTGTGACACCTGCTTTGTGCCACTCCAGTTTCTTCCGGCACTTTGTTCTATAATCGCTTTTGTAGGGCACCCCGTTCAAAATGTACGCCGTACAATGTACAAATTCAACCAATAATCATTAGGCAAATGCTTTGTCTTTAACATACTTCTTTGCCATGTCCATTATGGTTTTATTTTTCCTTTTCGGATACTCCATTTTACCGTGGAGTAGAGAGTAGTTGTAAACTCGTTTATGAATACCATTTTCTCTACAAAAACGTAGAAAATCTTTAGAGATATACTCTCACCTCCTCTATCAAATTCTTAAGACTTTGATATGCAAACACTGTTTCCTACAATAAGTGCTTTGAAATTGCAAAATTTTTTCAAACACTTCACTTTTGTTTTTCAAAAAGTAAACCCAAGTTTTTCTTGTAAAATCATCTATAAATGTTAAGAGATATAGTGGCTTCTAGCAAGTGATGGAGTTCACATCGGTCCACATACATCCGAGTGGACAATCTCTAAGGGTGCTTTTGCCCCTATGCTTTTCCCCATGAAAAATTTTCTCGTGTTGTTTCCCAAGATACAACTCCTTCACAAAGGCTATCCAAATTTTCTATCAATGGTAACCACTTACCATCCCTTTTCCTCGTTCAAATGCATTAAGACCTCCAAAGTTGAGATGTCCAAATCTCAAGTGCTGTAACCCAATTATCATCCTTTGATTCTCTTTGGAATGTCTTCAGCAACTAATGCTTTCTCTTCTACCATTCTTCAAATCGCTCCTCATTCCGAGAGGGGAACATCCTTGCCTTTGTCATTTCACTTCAAATAATACACCGTTTGGCCGGGTGGTTTATCCATGATGGTACAAACATCATTATCAGTGAAATATTATACCCTTATGGACACGTCCAACACTTAAGAGGTTACACTTCATTCCCCGGAACATAATAAACATTTTCTATGGACTTCTTTTCGTACCTAATCTTGTTAAAACATTTACATTTCCTTTCCCATAACATAAACTTTGTTATCGCTCCTAGTGTGACTTGTGACCGCACACTTTCATCTAACATAGAAAACATTGTTAAGTTTCTCTTACAGGCGATTTAAAACCGCAGTCTAGAAACCATAAATCCTCATTCTTTTCTTCAGCCATATTACAAGCTAAAAACAAATTACTTTGGTCGCTATTTTCTCTAGTAAAATTTTGCACTCAGTCTTCACTTGCTATTGGTCAGTTTTCTACATTCATTAGCATAATGACCATATTTTTTACAATGTAACATTGACATCGGGACTTATCATACCTTTGTCCTGAGCACTCAATACCTGGCCCCGCCGGGCTTCTCGCCTCGCCGTGGCCGCGCCCGACCGTTGCACCTTCCATGTGAATGTGAAGGGCCGTTCTTTCCACCGTTTTGCCTTCTCTCGCTTTCCTTTCCTTGCTTTCCTTTGCCTTGCCCTATTCTCTCCGAAAGTGATGACAAGCCTTAAAGAATGTTCAAGAGATGAGTTTTCACTCCTACCCAATCTCTGCTCATGGGTCGAGCTTCAACATGCATGTAGTTCATCCACCGAGAACTTTGGTAGATCCTTGCCCTTCTATGTAGACAATCGAAGACCACGAATCTTAGGGGTAAACTTCGCAGCTTTTCCACAATTCTCTTATCTTCAAGAGTCTTCCATGAGATCTTATTTGTGTGACCATCTCCATCATACGAGTGAACAATGAGTCAATATTCGACTCCTTCATAGCGTAGAGTCTCAAAATTCATCCTCGCAAATCGAAGTTTTGGTTGCCTTCACTTTTCCATGCTCTCGATAGGTCGTCTCGAGTTTCCCATGCTTCACCGGATTTCTTAGCCGTCGCTATCTTTTGAAACACACTCTCATGCTCGCTTGATAATAAGAAAAGAGCCTTGGTATGTTTCTTTCTTATTGCTCTTCAACTCGTTCTCTTCCTCGCTTGAGTTAACAGCATAAAACTGTCAGCTCTGTCGGCTCTTCAAAGCCATCCTCAACTAATTCCCATAAATTCCTTGGGAGACAAATAATGCTCTCATAGTTATCGACCAAAAGAGCTCATAATTTTTCCCATTAAACATTGGGAGATGGATATTTCTCATACCCATACCAAACATGCTTGCCCAAATTATTCCGCACTTTAATTATGATTCAAAAAAACACGACCAGGTATAAAATAACTCATTATTCTCGCAACAAAGAATACAAAACCGTATAGAGAAATACCTTGAATTCTTCTTGTCTAAACCATCACACTCATTGAGAGGCTTCGTAACAAAGAACTCCTTTCCTCACTTATTTCGATCTTCAAATAGCCTGGATTAATGACACTTCATGTTGAATGTTTTTAATTCCAAATATAAAAGTCCTTCTTTAACACAGTAGAAGATATTTAAAATTTCACTCAATAGGCATGCAGTTTCCACAAAAAAATTCTATTTCATAAAAAAAACTTGTTACAAATTCTTCCTCAAGAGAGGGCTTAAAAAATTATGATCGCTTCAAAAACACAAAGCAAGTAATAATATCAACTCACCGTCCGTAAAACACATTCTATCTCTAAAATATATAATGTTGTACATACTTCCGTTTTCTCAAAACACTTTGTCGTGTTTTTCATTCGTTGTCTCCGTCTATTACAAAACAAAATAGCTCTATGTTTCTTTAATAACAATGCTCACAAAAACATTACATCTACACTCGTGTGTGTGTATATATATAAATTAAATTACATCTCTATTCCATATATAAACAAAATATTTCAATTCAATTAATGTCATCTATTGACAAAAATCACCGCTTGAGAATTTCATTAATGGCCTCATTACTATGCCGGTACCGCTGATAATGACGATGTTCAATTGACTTGGTGGCACTTAGATTTTTCTTTCCCGCACCGTCGTGCTTACATTTCTCGTTCGTGTATTAAAACATATTACAAATCGGCACTTTATAAAGTAAATGGTATATATATATATATATATATATATATATATAACCCAATATATATATATATATATATATATATATATATATATATAACCAATATTAAAACAATATATTGTCGTCATAAAACAAAACATTTAAAACAAATAAAAACTATGGTTTTAAAACATGTGCGATGGACAACAATATAAAATCCTGCAACTTTTTTTTTAATGTCAAAATGTATGGGCCCCACTGCCAGGATGATGCCGCAATTTCCTGGGAGTTCACAACTCCACCGCCCACCATGCGTCAAACCCCCGCTTAATTAACTTTCCGCCTCGCATTTCTTCGCTGTTTTCTCGCGCTGGAAATTAATTCCAACATGATATTTGGAGTTTAAGCCGTTGTATTGTGCCTACACACCGAATGCAGGATCATGTAGCCTGCACTTGGTTCGTAGAGCCAAAACAAGTACCATTACGGGGAGGCTTCCTCTTCTAGCCTGCCGTACCATGTCGTATTCTCGGAGACGGATGAAGGGAAAAATTAAAAATCAATATAAGAGAGAAGGAGTTGAAATTTTCAGGATGATGATATCTCCAAATACGAAAAAAGTACCGGGAGCAACATCGAAGGAAAATAAGCACAATGTTGACATGCCCACCGGTTCTCTTCGAGAAGTATACACCCTTGGTCGCCAAGGAAAAGGAAGTATAAACTCATTACATATTGCTAATAACGGCCAATGAACTCGAGTACCAAATTGTTAGAGAATCTAATTCGTTAGGTGTCAAAACTATTTATTCAAGTGTTTCTTTTCCGATTCATTAGTCTAGTTTAAGTTGAGTTTCACTCAAGATAAAATATCTCTAATATCATGAAAAGAATTGAAAATCCAAAAGAAGTGGAAAAAAAATTAGAACTTAAAAAGAGAAGAGGAAGTGAGAGACCAGGAAAAGTCAAGAAGTTTCCAAAAGTATCCGCTAAGAAGAAGCATGGAGAGAGCTAGTTCTACAGAAGGTCGCAGTTTTTTCCATTTTTTTAAAATTTGAGCCGCATCCGAGGGAAGCACGGCCCAAGGTTTATTTTCAGCATTAACTCATCCTGTGCTCGTTGAGGAGCCGCATTAAGAGCGGCGTGAAGGCATGAGAAGTTTGAAAGGCGTGTTGGTTTAAGAGACGGTATTTATGTCACACACGACAATAGAGCTTCAACAACAATGCTAGCCATTTCCGTTGCAATATGTTGATTGAAGTAATAAGAGGCACAAAAACAACTTTGAAAGCTCTAAATTCCAACCCCAAAGAGAATTTGTAGACCCGTTATATTTTTAAGGTGAGAAATAACAAGCCATTATAGAGGCATTTTTATCAAGAGACAAACACCAGGTTGCGCATCAATTTTTTAGCCACATTCTCGTTAGTGCACAAATGGGAAAAGCCAAGAGGCTTAGAAATTCAAAGCAAAACAGAAATGTTTAAGTATATTTTTAACTGGGAGTGAAGAGGCAAAGGGATTCTCTACATTAACATACATAAAATAATTTTTCCATGACAACATTCTTCTCTAATTTCAAATTCCAAGATAGCCAAGGAGGCCCGGGATAACCTTGAGAGGAGTTTTGGTGCAACATGGAGTATTGGAAGTTGAAGATGAATGTGGATCTATAGCAAAGATATCTACATCGAGATGAAAATTTTGTTGAATCCCACTATGCTCATTCACAAGTGTATGATGTTTGTAAATAACTGGAGAAGTAAAGAGGAAGGAGTTATGAATATGCTTCGTGAACCTCACTCTCCACATCCAGCAAGTGCACGAAAATTTGGTGATGCCGTTGACATAACTTGTTGATGAAAAATTGATGAATCCAACAACAAGAGCTTGCCGATGAAGATTTGGTGATCACAATAATAGTTCTCCTAACAGATAATTTGATGAAACGAACAACAAGAGCTATTTAAGGAAAATTTGATGATTCAGAAAGATAGCTCACCGATGACAATGAAGTTTCCATTAGAGCAAGAATTTTCATGTAAAATTTTATCAATATTTATTGGATAATGATGAATGTCGTGGATTATGGAACAAAAATATGATATCGACATAATTCTATTTGGTGATATAATCCCACATGAGTATGAAAACCATGTGGAAGACAACATGTTTGGCAAAGAGCAATTAGTTAGTAAAGAAATGGAAGAGGCAGAAGACAGGGTACAGAGAGAAACAAAGACAATGATAGAGTTTGAGGCAAAGAAGAAGCCTACAAAGAGAACAGAGATAGAGGGAGAGAAGCACAATGAGAGAAAGATCTCATTCTAGATGTATGACCCGCAGGCAATGTGGTTTTACAAATATTTTTAATTATAAGATTGATTTCAAGTGTACGTACACTTGATGATTATGAAAAAAGAGTTGAATTTTCTTGCAACATGACGTGCAACACCATGTTCAGATGAGTCCACAGAGAAGTCAGAGATATGAATGTTGAATACAACATGGATGATGAAAATTCAATCAAATTTTCAAAGTAATGGCATTTTTAAGAGATAAAATTTTATTATCATATTATGTTGCAAAGACACCGATGATAAAAAAAGCCCACTACAAAAGATATATGTGGCAACAATCCACATACACACATGAAGAAGTACAGTAATACATTTTTAGACATCCTCGATCAATACAAGACCCGCACCAACAAATGAAAAAATTAAGGTTTGAAGGATACAACAAGAACAAAATGCGAAATGGTTTAGATCATTATGGGATTTGAAAGAAGAGAAGAAGATAAGTAATGTAGCTCTGAAATGATTTTAAATTGTAAGCTCAGTCAGACATAGATGAGGGAGGAACCTTAATTAGATTTTTATGTGCTGAATTTAAGGGAGGCGGAGAATCTAATTCCAACCACCGTTAGGTGTCAAAACTTTCCATCCAAGTGTCCTAAACCTCAATTTTAGTTAGTCCAGTTTTAAGTTGGAGTTTCACTCCGCTTATTTATTATTGATATTTCGAATGTAATACTACTTAATTCATTTGTAATACCGAGAATAGTACTCTACCCCCACTTCTTTATGGTTTTCAATTTTTGTCACAAATAAACCCAAAAATTTGGTGAAAATCTCGTTAGAAACTCAAATATGGTGTTGCATATTGCATCAACACTAATAGCAATCTAGAACTCTAGATGAAAGAAACTCCAGATGAAAGAGAATGCAACGAAAAAAATTATATGGTAAAAATGGGAGAATTTTTTCAAAACAAGGCTAGTCAAAAATATAAATTCAAATAATAGTAAGCAGTGTAATATGCATAGATGTGTACACTACTACATGTGGGGAGTTTTAAGACAACATTTAAGACAATTTTCGAGTCAATTGTCTTAACTTGAGACAAAAATAATTTTGTTTATTGTCTTTAAGCTATGTCTCAAAATTAGTGTCTTAAAAAATTGTCTCTATAAAGAAAATATAGAACACATATTATTATTGTCTATATAAAGACACAACCATTATTATCTCTTAAGAGACAATTTCATGTGATATCTCTCAGAGACAATTTCATTTGTCTCTATAGATACAATTTCGTTTTTGTCTCTAGAATTAATTTTTTGTCTCTTTAGGGACAAGAACTGAGATTAAATTGTCTCTCTCCACAATATGAGAAAATATTTTTAAAAAATAAACAAAATTATTTTAAGGTTGTGTGAGCATTTAAAGTTCCCAAATAGTGATTTTAATTGCCTTAAATATTTGTTCTTTATGGAAAAAAATGATAAATTCCAATTTTTAAAAAGCTAACAAATCAAGTCATTTTAAATCTACAAGAAAATTTGTTTTCCAAAACTTTAACAATTCTAGAAAGAAACCTTGAAAAGAATAAGGCATCAAACTTATATTTGTTGAAATTACATTCATGTCATTGAATTTGAACATGCCATATCATGAGTTGGAACTTCATTTCATGACATATTATGAGAAAAAAAGAAAAAATGTTCACATCTTCCATCCTACAAGAGAGTATATTGTCTAACAAATAAATCCGAAATGTTGAATCACATTAAATAGTTGAAAATTAAATTCATATCTAATGGTTTGCTACACAATTTCAATACCCTTGTATAATTAGAATTGGATTTCTTGATAAAAAAACAAAAAAAAAGTAAAAATGTATATGCATTCGAATGTAAAATTGATTGGAAAATTTACACTTAATTTCAATAGTGTCATAGCACAGATCTGTGTTCAAAATCAGCCTTAAACCAGTGTTAAAGATCAGCCTCAAATCAGTGTTGTCATAACAAAGATATTTTTTAAATATTAGCCTCAAATCAGTGTTCTCATAGCACATATCTGTGTTAAATCTATAAAAAATAGTCAACGTAAAACTCCAAATATTATATCTGTGATCACCATGGCTTGAATTTTGTGTGTAATGGAGTAGAAAAGCATTGAGTAATGTGATTACCATTGTCAATTGAAACAAAATTCATGTAAAACAATCAAAGATATCAATGAAATGAGCGTTACTGGCAAAATAAGATAGTTCATTTATTCCAGTACTGTGAGTACTACAAGGTTTCATTTATTCGAGTGTTGCAAGTACTACAAGGTTTTGGAGATATTGACTTCGATTTGAAGGTCTTACATGATGCCAAATAGCCTCCAAAGCCCCTTATAAAAATTTCACGGATGGAAGCACATGAAGAGGATGGGAATTCATCACCTTTTGATGTTTTAAATGTAAAACTTATTTAAAACCTGTCTTCATGAAGGTTTTACAAAAGATGGAAATTTGCACATGTCGTGGCAACATGATATAGGTGAATTCTCAATCTATTGGTGACCTACAAAGTTAGGTTCTCCATTACTAGCTTTCACAATTGGACAATTGTCGGTGTAGTATTTAT
Source organism: Pinus albicaulis (assembly GCA_034641835.2). NCBI lineage: Eukaryota > Viridiplantae > Streptophyta > Pinopsida > Pinales > Pinaceae > Pinus > Pinus albicaulis. The sequence continues at coordinate 41,541 of JAXQQM020065627.1, read as the reverse complement.
TTAACATTCTCCAGTATGTGTAAACCTTCTCATCACCATAACATTCACCTAGTTGTTGTTGATCATGAGGCCCTGTACACATTGAGTGTGGTTAAAGTATCTCCATGTTTGCAGATTCCAATAGACTTGTCGTGGATAATTCACACAATGGAAGAGTTAGAAATATTGCATGGAATTTTTGGGGTCTCCAACTGAGGAAGTGGTAATGAACTATTCAGATCCAATTCATAGCAAGTTGAAGTTGTAAATAAGTCTTAGTTTTCCTGGGAAGTTAATCGTTTCTTGGTGGAATAACAAACCACCCATCTTGTTGGAATTTTGAGAATTCCAAGTGAAGAGAATATGCCTTCTCCACGCGCAGAAGTTAAAAAAAAATTGAGATAGAGAGCGTAGCTGCAGCTAAACAAACTTCTATTACTTAAAATCATATAAATTCTTCCTCTTAAGAGAGGGATAACAACAAAGGTGATCGCGCGTACGCAATATATTAAAAAACTCTCTCGTCTCTCAAGAACAATATTCTATCTTCAACAACAATACATCGCCGTGTATTTCATTCCTACTTCCGCATTGCCGTGCGAAACAATAAGACAAAATAATACAATACAATAGACTTCGCAGTTTTATTTTTATATACGTATATTAAAACATTACACAAACCATATTAAAAACTTTTAAAACAAATACGATGCGCGCCAGTACAGGTGGGGACCACATCGCAATCGCAAAACAAACAAGTGCATGTCGAAGTTCCGATTGCGATCCGAAAGCGGATGCGATTGGAAATTATAAAAGCCGGCTCATAAACCAATCTGTCCCACACCTCAACAATGTGCGATCGGGCCTCGTCTAAAAGAGTTGCGATCGTCGATCAAAATCCTGATGCGATTGAACTTTATTAACTCCACCGTATTCTACCATTGGGTCCGCACTTTTAAACAATGTGCAATCGGCCCAAAACACAAAACCTTCCGATTGCGATCAATGATCCAGATGCTACTTACTAATAACAGATATACAATCGATCGGGTCCCGCCTTCAATCGTGCCTGCACTAAAAGACCGTCGATTGATCCTTGCGATTGCGCTCCCCGCGATTCCATTGAAATATTGCCACGTGGTCGTGGACCTACTCGGCCTCGCACTATACGGGAGGGCGATTTATTATATGGTTTCATTATATTAAAACGTTCATCGTTTTAACTCAATACATCCGCAAGACATTTGATTAATGCGATGTGATTGCGATTGACTCGCATCGCATCACGGTCTATCAATGACACCTCGTCCTTGTATTTTTATCATGACGAGATTGTGATTGCATCGTTATAACTCCATCAACAAGACACCGTTTCAAAATAACTTTGGTTGTCGAGGGCTTTAAAGCCCAAGAACTGTTTTAATTACTTCCGTCTCCTCCGTAGTTTTGATCTACGACTTTCTCCATTTCTTCTCCAAAAACTCCGCCCATCACAAAATTAATTTCATATGCAATCCGTGGTCGTAGCCCATCAAAAATTTAATTTCTTTCATACGGATTTCTCCATGCTTCTTCAATACGTAGTGCCGCGCACCAACCGTATTACCGCCGCCGGGCCGCTTGTACTTTTTTTCTTTTGTTCTTCCCGCCAAGGCACGAGGACTTTAATATTTCAACACTCCCCCAAAGCTATCTACTCAAGTTATTCATCATACCTGCATTTTCTTAAAAATTCAAAGGTCTTCTCTCATTCCAATGGTTTAGTTAAAATATTCAAGATATTGCCCTTCCGTTTTACAATGTCGTAAAACAATTTCTCCATTGTTTACCAATTCTCCGATATAAGAAACTTTGTATCTATGTGGCTTTTTGTTCCTTTGCAAAACACATGTAATTTCTGAAATGCAATAAATTTCGCAGCTATTGTCACAATAAATCACGTTGCCCTTTACTTGTTCTTCGGCACAAACTTCTCAACATCCTTCTCATCCAAATTGCTTGACACGCCGCTCGCCGTAGCCGCCACATATTCGCCTTCCGCCGTAGATAATGCTACAATCGGTTGTTTCTTAGAAGCCCATGAAATGGCTCCCGAACCCATATGAAAAACATAACCGGGAAGTGTTCTTCCATCATCTACACTTCAACCCAATCACCGTCAAAGGTATCCAACCAATTCCGAATTTTCCGAAGTCAGACATAAAATACCGAATCCTTTTATTGTTAGGTCCCTATATCACCAGTATAGCCCTTAGTATGTTAGTGTAGCCCCTATTTTTATTATTGTACCTTGTAACCCCCATTTTGTTATTATTGTGCCCTTAAATTATTATTGTTAGGTCGTTGTGATTACATTGTGGCCTACCAGGATTACATTATATTCCATGGACTCCTATATATAGAAAGGGAGGTTTTGTAAATTGTATCATCGAAGAATTGTTCATTTATGTAATGTATTGGAGGTTGCCCCCTGAAGTGGCTCATTTCTAAGGCGTTGATATCTCTTTTCTTCTCTTTTTGAAGTCAAGTTACACAACATTTGGTATCGCAGCTTGGGAGATTCTAGGTTTCGCTGCTCCAAACAGTGTCATCGTGGCATTTTCGCTATAACTTTTTTCTACGAAGTTTCAGAAGCTGAAATTTTTAGAAGTATTGAAATCCTGAGGAAGATTGTCTAAAAATTTTAGAGCTTGGTTCGCAATATTTTCGGAGATATCATCTGTGGAAGTTAGGCTGTTTTTCAAGCTCCTAAAATGTGTCATCGTGGCATTTTCGTTATAAAAAGTTTTCACGAAGGTTCGGTAATCTGAAATTCGTATGGTGCGAAGCTGAAATCCTGAGGAAATTTAAAAACATTTCTGTATTTGGTTCAAAATATTTTTTTAGACATGATCTGTGGAAGGTAGTGCTTTTTCAGCCTCCCGAATTTCATCTTAAAGAGGTGATCGTGGGAAAAGTTCTCCAATAACTCTCTTCCGGAGATTGGATTGGAGTGCCGCTGCAAATTGGTCGCAAGTACACGACCTGGTTGCTGGCTATCAATTTTAGAGACAAAGGACAAAACAGTGACACGTGGCAAGCTTCTGTGTATTCTATTGAACCACTCCTAATTAGGTCATTGTGGGAGATTGGACACAACTTTGTCTTGGAGAATCCAAATTAGGTCAGAATCAGAGAATGGAAAAGAAGCTTTCGCAGGGTTTCGCAGTTGAATTTCAGATATCGAAGATTTTCAATTACAGAGATAATTCACTCAAGATTATCTTCAAAGCTAGTAAAAGGTGTGTATTTTTTTCCGAATCGTATAAGTCTTGTTTGAAGAATCAAGTTGAATTGATTCCAAGGGCATCTGGAATAGATATCAATATTGGATTCTAAAATGGCCCAAAAAAAGAATTCAACACCCATTAAGCCTTCTTAAGGCTCTACTATGACTCATGAAGAATAATTGCAATATGATCGATCAAACACAAGAGCAAGTGCAACAAATTTCACTCGCAAAAGCAACAAAAAATGAAATGGAAGTTTTGAAGAAAGGCAAGGAAGTGAAGATGGACAGTTTGAAGAAAGGCATGGAAGCTAAAATGGATGGCGTGGAAGTGAAGATGGACGGTTTGAAGAATGACATGAAAAGATAACATGGAAAACATGAAGAATGATCTAAAAGAATACATGGAAGGCTCGATGACAAGCTTAAACCGTAAAATGATTCCTAATGGCGGAAACATAGGAGAAGAACCTTCGATGAGAACAAAATAAATGTTAATCATGATTTCATAAACTCGAATGTTGGCGGGAAGAACCACCATATTCCAAAAATGTGGATAAGAGGAAGTTTGATGGAAAGGATCCGTAACATGATATTTTGCGTATGGAGCAATATTTTGATCTCCATAACGTGCAACACACAAAAGGTACACATTGCAACTTTACATTTAGAAATAAACATTTGTATGGTATCAATGGCTTTAAGGCCCCGTAAAAATCGTCACTTGGCTGGACGACGCAGGAAATGATAGCAAGACATTATGAGGATACAAAGAGCAACACCTTCTTTACCCAATTGATAAATCTCAAACAAAAGGGTTTAGTGGGGCAAAGACATTGAGGACTTCCAAAAATTGAATATAAGGGTATCTGATCTTACAGAGGAACACAAAGGATTGATCTCTTCCTAGGCACTTTAAAGGATAACATCCAACATGGAAGTTCGCGCTTTGGAACTTCCGATCTATTGGAGAAGGCATTCGTGTTGGCAAGAAAAGTTGAATGTAAAATTATGGCCGCAAGGAAGCCTACCACCAATTCTATAAAGAAGGAAGTGTTGCTACACCTAGATTTCCACAACCTACAAGGTTGACACCACAACAATTGGAAGAAAAAAGAGCAAAAGGGCTTTGCTACAAGCTTGTGATAGCAAATACACTAAAGGTCATAAGTGTGCTTCGAGAAGAAATTATTTTACATAGATTAGAAGAAGAAGTGAAGAAAATGAAATAATATGATATACACCAAAGAACCACCCCTAGAAGAGGAAGAAATGAATACGACCATATCGTGTAATGCACTGGGCAGAATTACCACTCCTCAAACTCTCAAGATAGAAGGACATATAAAGAAGAAAAGGGTAATAGTGTCGACTTCGATTCAAAATTCATAATTTTATTCATTATACAGCCAAGAAAATTAAATTGTTTCCTATACCAAACACTCCTAATGTCAAGTGATGGTTGCAAATGGAGGAACTATAAATTGCTCGGAAAAATGCCATAATATCAAGCTAACCATGGGGGAATATGTATTGACTAGTCCAATGCTTGCCATTCCTATGGGAGGTGCTGATGTTGTACTAGAGTACAATGGTTACAATCTTTGGGGACAAATAGCTTTTAATTTTCAAGAACTTTTTCTTGAAATTTTTTTCGTAAGGAAAGGAAGCCTAATTACTAGGTATTGTGGGGAAGCCGTAAGGATAATAAGCTCTAATGTCATGACAAAGCTTCTAAAGAAAGAACAACGAGGCGTAATTGCACAATTATGCGTTCACTAGAAGTTCCAAGGTCAAAATCGATTTATTTCCCCGCGTATCTCCAACAAGTCTTCGACAAATCATTCCAAGGTTTTTGAAACTCCCAAAGGACTTCCCACCTATTCGTGATCATGATCATGCTATTAATTTGATTCCAAGGAAGTGTTCCTCCAAACATCAAAGCCTTATAGATATCCTTACTTCCAAAAGAGCGAAATTGAACGTATGATTGCGTAATGTTAGAGGCGGTATAATTCAACCGCTCAAAGTTCTTCTCGCTCCCGTAGTATTGGTACACAAGAAGGATGACCGTGCTAATGTGTCCAGATTATAGGGAGCTCAATAAGCTCACCATTAAAGACAAATTTCCCATTCCCGTGATTGATGAATTATCGGATGAATTACATGGAGCAATTTATTTTACCAAGTTGGATCTTCGTCTTATTATCATCAAATTAGAATGAAGATCAAGATATTCCTAAAATGCGATTTCGAACTCATGAGGGTCATTATGAATTTTTGGTGTACGCGGTGAACAAGATTTCGCTCTCGTGGTGTACGCGGTGAACCACCGCTTCTCTTCTCAAGGGTGTTCTTACCGTTGCTTGAGGCGTCCCTGCTGGCCTGGCACGCCGGAGGTTGTGCAATGGATGGGTTATTAATTCAACCACATCTACATCATCTTCATCATGAGATAAATAGTTTTCGACATTGACCGTTTCTCAATGCTTCCATCCCACGCTTCCTCTTCGATGAATTGCACATCTCCGCTAATTACAAACTTATTTGTGGATGGGTTATACACCGTATCCTTTGGAATCTTCACAATATCCAAGAAAATGCACTTTCCCCTACTATCCAACTTCTTTCTAAATTTGTCCGAATGTGTATATGCCACACACCCAAAACTCTCATGTGGGTGACTCTATTTCTACACCACGCTTCTTCCGGAACTTTGTTCATCATCGTTTGTGGCATCTATTCAAAATATATACAACACACTATCGCTTCTGCCCAATACTCATTCGGTAAGTGTTTCGCTCTTTACATACTTCTCACCATCTCCATTATGGTTCGATTCTTCCTTTCGCCCACTCCATTTTGTTGCGGCGTGTACCCTCGGTGGTAAATTGCGTGTGTATGCCACTCTCTCCGCAAAAACGTTAAATTATTTTGAGATATATTCTCCTCCTCTATCTATTCTCGAGGACTTAGTGTGAAGTCCGATCTCGTTTTTCTACAAGAGCTTTAAACATTTCCAAATTTCTGAAAGACTTCACTCTTATATTTCGTAAAATAAACCCACACTTTTCGTGTGAAATCATCAATGAAAGTCGCCATGCAATCGTCGCTTTCCAAACGTATGTCGTTTGCATCGGCCCACATAAATTTGAGTGGATTATTTCCAAAGGTGCTTTCGCTCTTATGCTTTTCCCCGAAGGAAAATTTTCTCTCTGTTGCTTTTCGAAGATGCAAACTTTCACATAGGTCGTCGTTTCTCTATCGTTGGTAACCTTACTCTATTCCCTTTTCTTTGCAAAGAAATTCAAGCCTCCGAAATTTAGATGTCCAAATCTCGATGCCATAACCAATTTTCATCTTTCTTCCCTTTTCCTGGGAAGGCCTCTTGAGTTGCTACCGCAACATTCTTTCCTTTTCCTTTCAAGTCAATGTTGAGCTTGAGCGGAACATTCTATTGTCAGTCATTTGAATTTCAGCAATAGTTTTCTTACTTGGAGGAATATCTTTATGTGCACACATCATCTTTGAATATAACATTGTAACCTTTGTTTATGAGTCACTTACGCTCAAAAGATTAGACATTTTTACCTCGGAACATAATACACATCAAAGGGGACGGCCTTGTCTCTCATCTCGTTCCGAATACTTACTCCGCCTTTCCCTTCGCGCAGATTTTAGTATCGGGCCTCGGTGGTCACTTCGTATTTAATCTCTTCATCAAGTTTGGCAAACATTGCTCTATTGCCGATCATGTGATTACTACATCCAGAATCTAAGAACCAAACATCATCTTCTTTATCTTGTGCTACATTACAAGCTAACAACACATTACTTGGGCTCTTTTTTTCTTTGCTACATTAGCGTTCTGCTCTATTCTTCTGCGTCATTTTGCTTCTTTCTACATTCATTGGCATAGTGCCCATATTTCTTGCAATAATGACACCGGGAAATTGGTTTTGTCAATACCTTGTGCTTGAGCATGTTGGTGTTGATGTCCACCTCGTCGGCCGCTCGCATTGGCCATGGCTCTAGCTTTGACCGTTACTCCTTCCATGTGAATGTGAAGTGAGTTGTTCCTTCCACCTCTATTCGACTTCCGCTCTTCTCCTCTTCCTTTTCCTTGACTCCTTCCTCTTCCCCGAAGGCATCCGGGTCTTGAAGGCGTGCTCAAGAGATGTGTGTTCATCTCTCGCTAATCTTTGTTCATGGGTTATCGTTGAGGCATGAAGTTCATTCACCGTGAACTCGCAGAGATCTTTGGTCTCTCTTTATGGTGGTTACAATAACATCAAATGGAGGGTAAGCATCTCAAAAGTTTCTCCACAATCCTTCTATCTTCAATATTTCTCCATGGGATCTTATCTCGATTTACAATCCCAATCACATGTGTAAAGAATGTATCAACACCTACCGACTCTTTCATACAAAGAGTTTCAAAATCTCTTCTCAAGAATTGAAGTTTTGTTGTTTTAACTTTCTCCATACCTTGATAGCAACTTTCGCAGGTTTCCATGCCTCTCGGGATTTCTTAGTCAGCGTGCTATCCTTGAAACACACTTACCACAAATTTTGGATACAAACCGTAAGAGAGCTTTAGCATCTTCTTCTTATTATTCTTCAACACATCCTTCTCTCGCTTGAGTTAAGGCATTAAAAGCCCAAGCCATCGTGTTCCTTCGTGAAACCATCTTCTACTAGTTCCCATAAGTCTTCAGGAGACAAACAGGCTCTCATGGTAATGGCCCAACAATCATAGTTTTTTCCATTAAACCGGGAAGCCGTACACTTCCAAGACTCCATACCGGTGCTTGGTCCAAACGCTATCGTTTCTTAAATCGACTAAACTTTAAACAACTGGCTCTTCCTTCGAAAGAACAAATTTCCTTAAACAATAAACAATCGCACTTTTATCTTTGAGAAATACCGAATTTTGACTTATGTCGTAGCCGCCGCCGGAGAGAAATCGGGCCGCAACAGGTTTCTTCTTCAAATTTTCTTGAAATCTTCAAAGAGCCTAGATGCGCTCCGATACCATGTTGAAATTTTGAGAATTCCAAGTGAAGAGAATAGGCTCTCCTTCCCAAACACAGAGAAGTTAAAAAAAAAATTGAGAGGAGACAAGAGCTTTCTTGTGGCTTTAAAACAAACCTTCATTATTTTCAAACTCATAAATTCTTCCTTCAAGAGAGGATAACAACAAAGGTGATCACACAGACGTTAGCAAGCGTAAAAACACTCTGCCCCTCAAGAACAATACTCTATCTTCACTACCAACACACTCGTATATTTCATTCTACTTCTATACGTCGTGCGAAATAATAAGACAAAATAATACAATACAATAGACTTCGGCGGCCTTTTGGCTTTTATATGCCGCATATTAAAACATTACACAAACCATATTAAAAATTTTAAAACAAATACGATGCGCTACGATGAAGGTGGGGACCACATCGTAATCGCAAACAACAAACAAGTGCACACAATGTGGTTCCGATCGCGATCCGAAAGCGTAGATGCGATTGAAATTACAAAAGTCGGCTCATAAACCAATCAAAGTCCGCCACCTCAACAATGTGCGATCGGGCCTCGTTCAAAAGAGTTGCGATCGGGCCGATAAACCGATGCGATTGAACTTTATTAACTCCACCGTATTCTACCATCGGGTCCGCACTTTTAAACAATGTGCAATTGGGCCCAAAACACAAAACCTTCCGATTGCGATCAATGATCCGGACGCGATTTACCAATAAGCCGTGGTACATAATCGATCGGGTCCCGCCTTCAATCGCCCAGTAACAAAAGACCGTCGATTGATCTTCGCGATTGCGCTCCCCGCGATTCCATTGAAATATCGCCACGTGGTCGTGGACCTACCCGGCTCGCGCTATGCTGTGAGGGCGATTTATTATATGGTTTCTACATATTAACACGTTCCATTGCGGAACTCAACACATCTCAGGCGAGACATTTGATTAGTTGCGATATGTGATTGCGATTGGATCACATCGATTGCGGTCTTACATCAACAAGACACTCGGTCCTTGTAACATTTGTATTGCGATTTGCGATTGTGATCGCATCGCAACTCCTCATCAACAAGACACTCGTTTCAAAATAACTTTGGTTGTTGAGGGCTTTAAAGCCCGAAGTAACTAGTTTTAATTATTTGCCTTCCGTAGTTTTGATCTACGTTTTCTCCATTTCTTCTCCAAAAAACAACTCGCCCATCACAAAATTAATTTCATCTCAACCGTGGTCGCGGCCCACTGCACTTAATTTCTTTCATACTGATTTCTCCATGCTTCTTCGGCTGCAGTGTTGCGACTCAATCTTCCGTTGGCCGCTCGCTGTATTTTGCTGGGCCTCTCCCGCCCATGTATTTTGTGATCTTCTTAATATTTCAACACATCTTTCTTCCTTAACAATAAAATAATAAATTTCTCGTAAAAGCAAGTTTTATAATATTTTAAACAATTTTCAAAAAAATTATTTACCGAAATAAAATAAATGAAGTATTCATAAATTTAAATAAAAATGTGTGCACTCTTAGTATTTATTCACTATCACTTGCCCCGCCCTTGCCTTATTCCCAATAATGTCTAGCACTCAAATGGTAGCTCTTATATTCCATTTGTAGCTTGAAAGATATTTTGTGGAATATCTATAGACACTTGCTTCAACACCTTTGTGTTCATTTAAATGGTTAGTGATGCAAAAAGGCCCACAACATTTAGAACTAAAATTAGAATGTCAAGAAGTAACTTAAGAGGAGAAAACTATCAAAAGAACATGTGTATCAAATGAGTTTTCACAAATCATTACTTATTCTTATGTAAAAATTTAATGAAATGTTGAATATTCATTGTTACCAAAGAAAACATTAATGTAACAAATATATTAAACATGAGTTGCTTCATGAAATTATCCATGAAAAATACAATCTAATCGACCATAAGAGGGTTATAAAGAGGGGATTTGTGGTTCTGGGTAGAGTTGGCGTCTGCCATCAACCTTTATTTTCACAATTCAATGATCCTACCATTTACAAAGTTTCGTCCCTGACCCATATTTCTGTGAGATCGTCAAACTCACTTTTGTTTGGTGGAAAGACAAGACCTTGTAACGAAATTGAAACTTTGCTGAAAACAAATAAAAAATCATGAGGATATAGGTATTTATTTATCATATCTTTGGAATATGAAGATGACCCAACACCGATATCCAATTTGATTAAATTACCAAACCTCCCTCTGTAAACGTGGGAAGACGATATCTTGAAAGAATTTGAAAATTTAGAGGGGAAGTTTATAACTAGACCTAAAAATCGGCAAGAAAAGACTATTTCAGACTGTGAAAGACTTTAAATGGACTCAACTTCTAATTTATGAGAACAATTCCTATATGTGTAGACTATGAAAAGAGACACGACATCTGAAGGACTTTTGTTCAGCAAAGACTTTCAGGCAGCAATAAGAGAATCAATATAATCAACAAAAGGAAATATTGAATTGATTTAAAAAAAAAATTGCGAAAAATATATGAGTAGAAAGAAAAGAAAGAAAAATACAAAGCTAAAGGAATAAAAGGACTCAGGATCTTCTTATTTCAAAAACTAAACTACCAACAATCAATGATTGTCGAAAACGAAACTACAATAATTTGATTAATGTTAATATATTGCATTCAGATAAAATAAATTTCTGTAGACTTCTCAACACACCTGGAATATTTAGGCAATGAACCAATAAATTCTTGGAAATGAGTACTTGATGCGGTTCACATGAGAAAGGTATAAGGATTCTTTCAACTCTGGCATGCCGAAGAGCATTGCATAGTGAATTTTTAATTTTTAAACTGATACTCATAATGGACTCCAAACATCCGTTTGTTTTTCATTTCAATAAAAACGCATATTTGATAATTAAAATTTGGAGGCCAGAAATATATAAATTAACAATTTTTATTTCTATTTTGAAGGGACCAAATCCTAATTTTTTTGCCTTATGTAAAATTTCTCAGACAACCCAACGGAGTGAGTCAGTTGTTTCATCTATAAACAATAAATATTTCAAAAAATGAAAAATGATATGCCAGACAAACCCTTGGGGAATTTATTCAAATCTCTGAATACTAACCCAGATATTATGCTCTTTGCGCTGAAGTTGGAGAGAAGACCCTATCACTATATTTTTTCTGGGTAGTTAATCATTTCTTGGAGGACAAGAAATGACCCATCCTTCTTCTTATTAAGAATATAATAACAAATTCTTGTAAGGAAAGTTTTATACTATTTCTCAACCATTTTCAAGAGAAATTAATGAAATAAAATAAATGAAATAGTTGTACCTGAAATATAAATGTGTGCACTCTTAGTATTTATTCATTATCGCTTTCCTCGCATTGCTTGATTCTCAATGCTGTTCAGTACGTACTCAATGGTAGTCCATAAGATATTTTGAAAGTAAATATCCAAAGACACTTGCTTCAACGCCTTCATGTCTCCTTATTGTTAGTGATGGGGGCAAAACACATAACATTTAGAACCAAGAAAAAATTCAAAATGTTAGAAAGTAACTTAAGCTAAAACCATAAAAAGAAACATGTCTCAAATGGATTTTCACAATGACCATGAAACAAAAATACAATTATGATAAATATGATTGATACAATAGCAACTTGTCAACAATTAGTGTACACCATAATATAAAATGAATAACTGAAAAGTTAAAACCATACTATATATTTCCTATTTCGTTATCCAATTAATTTCTTAATTAAAATAACAATGGCTTACATCAATGCCTAACTATTTTTCCCTCCATTACAGGATCAATGCCACACAAGTGGAAAAGAAAATCTATCAACTTGTATCAATTTTTTTGACAGTCCTTTTATTCAGATGTTTACAATGTACCAATGGGATGCCCTTTACTCAGATTATGCAGGAAGGATATTTATGAGATGCTGAAAGCCTAAATTTTTAGCAATTTTCAATACAAATAGTAGAATCATAACTACCCCTACTCCTGACTTTTATAGATGTAAAGTTCTTACATACAAATACAACCCATCCCTGTATGTGACAAAATGAGAAAAGAAAACCCTAACGACCTGGCTTGGGAAGTTGACCCTCCTTAAGACTGGAATTTTACCTACCTCATGTGTTAAATCTAACTGAAGGTAAAAGAAGACTACTTTGAGATATGGAAATCAAAAGAAAAACATCTATTCGAAAACTGCTATTCTAAATCTGGAAAAGCAATCACAAAATTCGAAGTGTGTGAGGTTGGCTCATTCATGTACCCTTTCAATCCCTCACAACCATAACTTCAACACAATACCCCATACAACCTAGTGTTGTTCTCTTCATTCTGGCTTGGGTCATGCCTTCATCATGACTGAACAAGTACCCTAGTAACCCTACATATGAAGTCAAACTACTGTTGATGTGGGTGAACCTCTGTTGCCAAAGACACTACACTACTGTGGGAGAGAACCATGACTGATGCAACAGTTAAAAAATGATGATATATATATATATAATAAGAAGTAACCCCAGGTTAATATAGTGATTTCCTGAGCCTTACCATTTATCAGCCAATGAAATAACATGTTCAATTTATTTATTTCACAATTTTACATTGCTTCCCCAAAAGCATTTAAATTTACAGAAATGGAGCAAAGAACAATTTATGCATACCATAATATTGAATAGGTCGTTTCCCAGGGCCCCCAAAACAACATTAGCTAATTCCATTGATATGCACATACGGTTCTTTTACATTGACAAGAAAGAAACAATTGATGAATAAAATTAATGATATCAGGAATTTTAATCAACGAAACACGCACTGCATTATATCAAAATTCATAATATAAAAAACTAATAGTAAAGACAAAGGGGCTTACCTTTGTTAGTAAATGAGATGACACGTTCAATTTCATTATTTTACAGTTTGACTTTGCTTCTCCAAAAGCATTAAAATTTACAACTATAGGGGAAAGAAATTTTTTTGCATAGCATAATCTTTAAGAGGTCGTTGCCCATGGTCCCCCAAAACAACAGTAACTAATTCCATTGATATGCACATATATTTCTTCCGCATTGGCAAGAAAGAAACAATTCATTAATAAATTTAATGATACTTGTAATTTAATCAAATGCGCAGGTACTACATCATATCAACATTGAGACTGTAAAAACTAACAATAAAGAGAAAGGGTATAATAAAATGAAAACATAACCAACTCCAATGACAACAAGAAAGACAGAAATAAATATTGAAGAACAACAACAAACATATTGGAACTGCATCTCTTTATGTTGGACAAAAATTTACCTCTAGTTTTTTCAGCCCAATTAATGTCATAGCTGGATTTTGGCAGTTCAAAAGTACAACTAAATGTGTTTCTGAACTGTCAACTTCTGATTCATAATATTCTAATTCACCATAATCTCATCTAAGCAGTCCACACCCAAACCTGACTCATATATTTTTTCAAATTGTTCAAACATTTTCTTCATGACCCAAAAAATGTCATGTCACAATGCTTACAATAAATATTTCATGTTAACAAATCATCAAATTGTTTTTGCAGCAATTTTGTGAATATTGTTCAAATTCGCCACGATAAATGGACAAGAAAAGAGAGAATCTTACATGAAGAAAATCATTGAACTTTTTTTCTCGATTCAGAGCACCCCATGTCTTTACCTGACTAAGAACAAAGACACCAAGACACATGTATAATTGCATATACATATATTATGATCCTCAAAACAAACATATTATATTTGTGAAATCTCAAAACAAACATGAAAAATTAAATCAAGTTCATCGTTAGAATTTATATTTGGTTTTGTGAATGCACCAAGAACCATATGAAATCTGTATATTTTTTGGGTAATCTAATTTTGTGATTGTTCAACTTCATGATCAATATACAAAATGAGATTGTGAATGTCATAACGAAACCGTTTAAAAAAGAGAAGTTTGAAAAGAATTCGATTAAGCAAAACCTCTTTAACAGAAGGAAATAAAAATATCGTGAGAAATCAGTGTAAATGATTAGACAACAATATAAAACATATTTCTCATGTTTCCAACTTACGGTGTCTCATGAACCTTTGTAAATAAAGAAACCACTTAGTTTTATTTGAACACAAAGAAACTACTAATAAATTAAAAATAATATGATATTGAGAAATATATTAATATGGAAATAAAATATAAGTATATACTAGTTTGTATAGTTTAATTTAACCATAAATCCATATAGGCTTGCTCAAATAGAAAGCTAAGGTATGGGAATAAATGAACATGCATTTCTTCTTATAGCTATGTTACTTCACTTGCAATTAAGATGAACAAGATGATGTCAGTAACATTCAAAACTAACAAGAAAACTCAATTATTAACGGAAAAAGTACAGAATCAAGATGTATATAATCGTACTTCATAAAGCCTTGGTATTTGACACCATTTCAATCTTTCATTTCTATCCATTCACATTATCCCAAAAAGAATGTTTTGATCATCAGACATATAGGAGCCAGTAAAATGACAACATCCCGTGATTTTGAACATGCCATCAATTATTATGTTATTTTTACTAAACAGATAAATAAGTGGAAATATAAAAATCAAGAACATTAAGTATTTTTTATAGTTTCACTCACAGAAAGCCAAGATTCCTTGGTTCAGCTACCAGACAAATCATATACAATGTTAACAATCCAAAAGGTGTTACATGTCACTTGATTATTGCATCCTAGTAAAACAAATAGAAAACATATATTTTTCACTATTATCTTACAAAGACAGTGCTTTTTGTGTATCTATTTTTTGACTTCGTGTTTTAATTGAGTAAATATTATGCTGTATTGTGGTTTATTGCAATGCTTATTATTTCATTTGAACACAAATTTTAAAAATTCAGAGGTGAGATATATATATATATATATATATATATATATATATATATATATATATATATATAAATTAAATGATTATTTTATATTTATTGCAAACCCCGCCCTCATCTCACGTAATTTAAAATATTATAAAAACTCATGTTGAAAATAAGTGAAACATTTGCGTGTTTTTGCTATAAGAAAAGAGTATTGGTCATATAGACAAATAAAGAGATTGAGTACAAACACCAGACCAAGAGGAATGGGGAGAGGAATGTATGACGAATAATTAAATGTGATGGGCTTAAATTAGTTAAACACAGAGGAAATTACTCTGGATTACAAGAACTAATTTTATGTGGAATGAAGAATTTCGTAGTTTTGAATCAGATGAGACAGCTTTTATTTAAATAAATAATCTCATTTTAAAGCCCCCAACAACCAAAATGGAGAGAAAATTGAATTAAACAAGAGGAAGTCTTATTTTTGACCATAGACAAGTGATCTCAAATGATTTGATCACTAATCTAATCGCAAGTTTTCTTTTGGAAGCGTGTCTTGTTGATGAAGAGTTCGTGATGTGATCGCAACCGCAAATCGCAATAATCATAAGCCTTGTTGGATGGCAGAGTTTCAAGAATGGAACAGCTATATTACACAACTTAAAATACATATTATAACCCGCCCACAAAGAGGGAGGCCCGTGGGTCCACTTGACCACATGTGGCGATGTTTTAATGGAATCGCAAGAGTTCAACGCAAGGTTCAACCCAGGCCTTTTGTTGCGTTCCTGGCCTGAAGGCCGAACCCAATCTAGTTTTGTCACAGCGATTTGCCAATCGCATCCGGACCTTAACGTGAACCTGCTGTCTTGCAAGGGGCCCGATTGCACTGAAGGCGGACCCCATCCGGTATAGGGTCGGACACAAGCCTAATCACATCCGTCGCTGTCCTGATTCTAACTTTTTATGAGGCCACGAGCTAGGGGCCGCCGACCCCACGGGGTTTACACACGGGATTTAAACCCTACCATCGCATCCGGTGTCCCGATCGAACCCGTAACTTTTCTATTGTGCCCCGATTGCAATTCTGTTGTTCGGACCCCACCACGGCCTATGAGCCATGTTTTATATGGTCATCGCATCCGTCCTCAATCGCAATCGCAAGTTTTTGTTTGACACTGCTGAGCCCGCTAACGCGATGGTTCCCACCGCACGTCGTGCATTGAATTTTTTTTAAAGTTCCGCAAAGGCTTTGCGGTAATGTTTTTTTATGCGTGGCATATAAAAAGCCAAAAGGCTCCTCGCGAGCCTATATTATTGAATTGTCATTTGTTTTGGTTTCGCACAGTCAAGCGAAGAAAAGAGAAAACACAACAAAGGTTGGTGACTTGTTGAGACAGCATGTTTTGAGAGATAGAGATTTGTTCGTGTAGCACCGCGTTTGTGCGCTCATTAGTTTTTGTTATCCCTCTAAGAGTGAAGATTTGTATCAGCTCAAAGAAGGAAGATTGTTTCAAAAGTCCGAAACTCGTCTCCTCACAAATTTGTTTTAACTTCCCCACAGAGAGGGTTGTTTTCCCACTTTCATTGTTTTAAATTCTCAAAATTCCAACATGGTATCGTAGCTAGTTCGTACTCTTGTTGCGCCCAAAGAAGTCGAAGAAGAAGAAGGACGAAAGTTGAAGCGTTTTCTCCAGAGTGTAGAAAGCCCCACAGAGTCAAAGCAAGTGTATTTCTCAAAAGATAATAGAGATGTTGTTTCCTTGCCAGTATATTGTTCTTTCAAGAGAAGGAAAGACATTTTGTTTAAGTGTGGAGTTCAAATTAAAGCAATGGTCGGGACTAAGTAATTAGAATGAACATTGAAAATGTTCAGCTTCCACAATTTAATTGAAAATCTAACTAGTGATTATTGCTTACCATGAAATCCCCGTTTGTCTCACAAGACTTATGGAATTTCTAGAAGATGGTTTTGTTGAACCAATTTTATGAGCAAAGCTTTTTAACGCCTCGACTCAAGCAAGAGAAGACATATTTAAGGAGCAATAGGAAGAAAGATGCTAACCTCTTCTTATTGTATCAAGAAGTAAATGAGAGGTGTTTCCAGAGTAGCAGCACCAAGAGATCCATGAAGCATGGGAAACTCTCGAAAGTAGCTCATCAAGGTATGGAGAAAGTTAAGACAACAAAAATTCAATCATGAGTATTTTCAAAAACTCTTTAAAGGTAGTGAGTCAGATAATGTAGATGTATTCTTTACACATGTGATTGGATTGTAAATCAGATAAGATCCCATGAGAAACTTCTGAAGAAAGAAGGACTGGAGAAATTCTAAGAAGCTCACCCTCAAGTTTGATGTTATTGTTACCACCATAGAAGAGACCAAAGATCTCTCAAGGTTCATAGTAGATGAACTTCATGCCTCACCGATAAATCATGAACGAGATTGAGCGTAAAAAATGAACACCCATATTCGGAGCACGCCTTCAAGACCCAAATGCCTTCGCTAGCAGGAAGAGGTCAAGTGTAAAGGAAGAGGAAGAGGCGAAGCCAAACAGAGGTGGAAGAAACAACCCTTCATAATCACATGGAAGGAGCAAATACGAATCGCAGCCATGTCAAGGCAACAACCAATGTGGATTGCGGTGGACATTTGGAACACCAACATGCTCATGGGACAAGGTATGACAAATCCAATGTCTAATGTCAGTTGGTCAGCAAAAATATGGGCACTATGCCAACGAATGTAGAAAGAAGCAAAATGACATGAAAAATAAGCAGACTGCTAATGTAGCAAAAGAAGAAAAGAACCTATGACAAGTTTCGTTAGCTTGTGGGCTATAAAGCAGATAGAGAAGATGATGTTTGGTTCTTAGATTCAAAGTTGCAGAATCACATGACCGGAAATAGAGAAATTTTTGCCATCTAGATGAAGAAATAAAATCAAGTGAATTAAGGCCGACTTGCCACTAAGATCTTGTAAAAGGAAAAGTAGTTAATATTCGAGCAAGAAATGGGGAGCAAATTTTTCCGATGTGTATTATGTTCAAAATTCAGTGTAATATTTTGAGCGTTGGGCAAATTTCATAAACAAAGGTTGGTAATGTATTTTTAAAGATGATGTGCACAACAAAAGATATACCTCCAAGTAAGAAAGAACTGTCACAACTAAATTAGACGCAATGAATGTTTCCTCTCAAGCTCAACATTGACTTGAAGGGAAAATGAAAGAGTATAAGGTATAACACAAGAAGCCTTCGGTATGGAAGAGAAAGATGAAAATTGGTTATGGCACCCGAGATTTGACATCTCAATTTTCGTGAGATTGGACTTATTTACGTACAAGGAATGGTGAGGTTTGTCATCGATTGAGGTCGAAGGCTGTACCCTATGTGAAGGCCGTGATTTTGGGAAAGCAACACAGAAAAATTTTCAGAAAAGCATAAGGGCGAAAGAACCTTGGAGATAATCCACTATACGAGGGCTTGAAAGTAGACAAGATTTGGCCGGGCAAAGAATTTACGTCGACTTTCATGATGATTTCACAAGAAAAGTGTGGGTTTATTTCTTAAAATATAAGAGTGAAGTCTTTTTAGAAATTTACTGATTTAAAGCTCTCGAGAAAAATAGAGCGGATCGCATATAAAAGTTCCGAGAACCGATGAGAGAAGAATATATCTCAGCACCTCGCGATTCCGCAGAGAAAACGGGATACACAAGCAATTTACCACTAGGTACACGCCGCAACGTAATGGAGTCGTCGAACGAAAGAATATGAACCATAATGAAAATGATGAGAATATGTTAAAGGAAAACACTTGCCAAATGAGTATTGGCATAAATGAATCAGTTATGTATATTTTGAATAGATGCCCTACAAATCATTACAACAGTTCAAAAGAAGTGTGAGTGCGTAAAACAAGGAGTCACCCACATGAGAGTTTTGGATGTGTTGCATATGCACACATTCCGTACAAGTTGAGAAAGAAATTGGATAGTAAGGGGGAGAAGTGCATTTTCCTTGGATATTGTGAAGATTCCATGATACGACCGTATAACCCATCCACAAAGAATTTCTAATAAGTGATAGGTGTGCAATTTATTGAAGAGGAAGCATGGGATGGAAGTATTGAAACAAAGAAATGTTAAAAGTCAAGTTGTCTCATGATGAAGATGAGGGAGATGTGCTGAATTATTAACCCATCCACCGCAAAACCTCCAAAGAACGCAAGGATAACAAGGGACGCCCAAGTGGCATTGGTTCACCGAGCACACCACACAGAGGACTCATGCTTTTCAAGCACGACTACACCAAGTGAAAGTGGAACAAGATTCATATTAGATAAATCAAGAGCAGATAATGGTATGAATACCTTATTTGCTTTGTATTGTCGAAGTTGATAATCCTATTCATTTTAAAGATGCAATTGAAGATGAAATGGATGAAGCTATGGACGAAGAAATTAAAGCCATAGAGAAGAACAAAACATGGAGTCTAGATCTCCAAGGCAAGAAGTTATTAGGAAATGCTGGTCTTACAAGACCAAAAGAAATGCTGAAAGATAGAGAGACACAAGGCTGCAATGAGCTAAGGGATATAAGGTACAAGGGATTGACTATGAAGAAACTTTACAATACAATGGTAAGAATGGAAATGAAGAGAGTGCTATTTCTATTCAGAAGGGAAGACAAAAACAAATGGAAAGTATATCGTATGGATGTAAAATCTGTGGTTTAATGGAGGTTTAATGGAAGAGGTATAGGTGGAACAAATCCCTGATACATGAGAAGAATGGCCAAGAGCATAAGGTCTAACAAATTGGAAGAAAGTTCTCTTATAACAAACAAGCACCAAGAGCGGTGTTGTACAGAATAGACTCCTATCTAATGAGAATACTGAAAAATGTGAGAACCCACCCTTCACATCAAAGAAAAAGGATGTAATATTGATTGTTGTTTTATATGTCGATGATTTAATTTTACAGGTAAGATGATTACTCTTGTTGAAAATATTAAAAAATGTACCATGAAAATGAATTTGAATGAATGATGGGTTTGTTGAGATACTTCTTGGGAATAGAAGTAGAACAAAATGAAAAAGGAATTTTTATTTCTCAAGCAAAATATGTGAATCAAGTTTTAGAGAGATTTAAAATGCAAGAGTGCAAAGTTGCAATTACTCCCACAATAATGGGATTGAAGTTGAGTAAAGATTATACAGTGAAGGGATGCGATCTGCGTTTGTATAAAGATAGTTACAAATTTCAGTGTATTTGATTGCAACTAGGGCCGATATTATGCATGATGTTAGTTTAATTTCATATTTAAGTGGAGAAGCCAAAAGAAGCACATCAAAGAAGAAAAAAGAATTCTGAGAAAAGGTTAAAGGAACTAAAAGATTTGGATTTATATACTACTTCAAAATTCGTAATTAGTTGGATACACCTACAAGGATTGAGCCGGAAGTGTAGATGACTCCAAGAGCACTTCCGTTTATGTTTTTCATATGGGTTCGTGAGCCATATCATGGGCTTCCAAGAAACAACCTATTGTAGCATTGTCACAGAGAGGCAGCATTATGTATGGCCTACAACAACATAGGAGTCAAGCATCTTGATGAGAAGGATGGAGAAGTTTGTGCCAAGAACAGTAAAGGGCACCGTGATTTATTGTGACAATAGCTCACTATTGCATTGTCAAATAATTTCGTATTTCTATGAAGAGAACGAAACACATAGACACAAAGCCTGTAGCTACATCGTAGAATTGGTAAACAATGGAGAAATTGTTTTGTAGCATTGTAAAACAAGAGGAGCAATATGCGTATATTTTAACTAATCCACGGGGTGAAGACATTCGAATTTTTAAGAAATGTTTGGGTTTGATGGATAACCCAGTTGCACCGACTCTTAAGGGGGAGTGTTGAAAATATTAAAGTCATCCGCGTGCCTTCGGTGCTAAGAAAAGAGTACACAAAGAAGAATAGCAGAGATTGAGTGTGCAACACCGTGTAATTAAGAGGAGTGGAGAATGTAAGGATGAATTAACAGATGGGGCGGCAATCATGCAATGAAGAGGAAATTAATTTGGATTATGGGTGAACTTAATTTTGCAGTGGAATGAAGATTTTCGTAGTTCTAAACTATCAAGGAGCAAACTTTATTTAAAATAAGTCAATTCAGTCAGAAAGCCCCAACAACCAAAAATGGAGAAAATTGAATTAAACAAAGTTAAGCCTTATTTTTTGATTGCTTTAACAAGTATGTCCCCACCACTTGATTGCTAATCGCAATCGCAAATCGCAATAATCAAGTGTCTTTGTTGATGTGGTAGAGTTCCCAGATTGTTATGTCAGGGATATTATACAACCAAAACATATTATAATTGCCCCCCACAGCAAATGAGGCTCCGTGGGTCCACTTGACCACGTGGCGATGTTTTAATGGAATCGCAAGAGTTCAATCGCAAGGCTCAACCGCAGGCCTTTTGTTATGTGCTCCGATTGAAGGCCGAAACCGATCCGGGCTTTATGCTTCATTATTTACCTAATCGCGTCCTGATCTTAATCTAACGGTATTCTGAAAGTTGGGCCCGATTGCACTTTTGAAGTGGCGTACCCAATCCAAAGATATGCCGAGTTAATAAGCTCAATCACATCCATTTTCCAATCGGCGATCGAAACGCCTTTGTTATGAGGCGATTGTTTAAAGCACATCATGGGTTTACACAATGGATTTAAAACCTTGGCTCTATCGTGATCTGGTTCCATCATATTCAGAAATTTTCTAGGCCAGGTGCCCCGATTGCACTTGCTGCTCCACACCCATTGCTCCATGAGCCATGTTTTATATGGTCATCACATCGTGTCCCCAATCACAATCGTAAGTTTTTGTTTGACACCGACGATCCGCCGATCGCGATGTGGTCCCCACTCACACGTTGTGCATTTGAATTTTTTTTAAAGTTCCGTAAAGGTTTTTATAATGTTTTTTTTATGGGGTGGCATATAAAACAAAGGTCTGCGAGCTCGGGTATTATTGAATTGTTATTTGTTTTTCGTACAAAGAAATGGCCAATAGTGCAGGAACACAATGTTGTTGGTGATCTTGTTAGAGAGACAAAGTGTATTGTTTTGAGAGGACATAAATTTTTTTGTGTAGAACTACTTTGTAGCAAATTTCATTAGTTTTTGTTATCCCTCTCGTTAAGAGGAATATTTCAGACGCTTTGAAGAAATAGAAGATTGTTTTAAAATTCGAAAAACTCGTCTCCTCGCCAAATTTGTTTTAAGTTCTCTCGTGTTGTAGAGGGAGATTATTCTTTCTATTTGTTTGGAATTTCTGTAATCTCCAATAATCATATTAGTACAATTAAGTTCAACATATAAAATGAATTTATAAATCTCCCTATTTATTGATTGGGCTCGGGTATATTCTACACAAAGCATGGTTGCACTCGCGGCTTACTTTAATAATGCATTTTTTTGTGACATATATAATCTTGTAAATAATATATATATACGTATTGATTGATACATTCGAATTTCCGAAGTCAACTTCGTTGGTAATATCTATATCCATGGAAGTTTCCGTCGCCAATATTTATATCCCCGGAAGTGAACTTATATGCTCAGCTTGTACCATGTGCATGCTTTCCACTTTGTACAATCAAATCCAAAGAAATACAAGGAATCATGAATCAATAGTAATAGAACGCTCCCTAATATGATGGTTGGGATTCCTCTTCTTGAAAACAGCTAAAACAATAAGAATTAAATTCAAAATAGTATAACTAAAATATAATTCAAAAAAATAATCTTCAATTACGAACTATCATAAATGTACAAAGCCATACAATCGAGAATATTGTTGTAGCAAGGAGCCATTTAATGAAATCGTTATTGTTAACTCAAAGTCACAATATATTCAATTCATTATCTAGACCCGAGGCATTTTTCTATAACCTTCACATAAACATAGTGTTGCAACAAAAAATAGTACCTTCAAAAATTAAATTACCTTCAAAATTGTTTTTTTCCACAAAGTTCAAAAAGAAAAGTATCTTAAAAAAAATTGTTGCACACAAAATTAGTTTATGTTTGGACCATCACAAACTAGTGCACTCCTTAGAAGCTCGAGTGATGGCACATTCAAGTTATTAAAATTTAACACATATCAATCTTTTCTTCTCTTTATACGAGGTGCTACTCTAATTTTGGGTGTGTGACTTCTCTACGTATTTAACACCTTTCTCATTATTTATGTCTCTTGTTAGCTCCCCATAATTTAGATTGAATGGAAAGATACAAATTGACAAGGGCAACATCAAACTGAAGCTTTGGAATCCAAGCACCATTTTCTGGATTCCTAGAGAGGATCCTCAATATGTCAGGGTGATATAGCCGATGCTTTTAAGAGGTTGGGATTTTGTGCTAGTTATTAAGTGCAAGTTTGTTTGTTTGGGTTTGCTGGCAGGTATGATACTTTTGATAGATTTTAGATAGGAAACATGGAAGATTGTTAAGTCATTGGGAAAATGGAGTTCAACAAGGTCCGTATGAGTTTATCAATGGTTTTAAGAGCATGGCTAAAAGGGGAAGCATTTGTTAAAAATATTTAATTTAATATTTTTGATTTATGAAATGATAGTAAAGATCGTAGAACAAAAAAATAATAAAGGGTTGAAACGGAATCTCTTATATACTTGTAACCGAGGGAGTAGGAAAATGATAAGAACAAATAAGAGAATCAAAGGCATGTTAACCTAATACATTTAGATTTCAAACTAAAACATATAATTAAACAGACAAACATTTAGATAAAAGTACAAAGGTAAGAAACTTATCCAACTTTCGCAGCTTTTATTCATCTAGAACGTAAAAAAGATTAAGATATACAAGTAATTATAACCATAGAAGGAGAGAAAACTTAAAGTTCAAAGTTACAAATTTATAAGGTTTCCTTGAAACAATTTCAAATGGGTTGAAACGGCAAAATATATACTTCAAATAATTTTTGAAAAACCTAGACAAAGTTTTTAAAAGAGATGATTCCAAGAACATAATATTTCGAAAGGTAACACATTATGGTGGCTAACCATGAACAATCACAATTTATGCTAAATGATCTAATTTATTCAAGAAGTAGGACGAGCTAAGAACTTGTTAGAGAGAAATAAACGATTTCTCTAATGTATCTTAGTAGAAGAAACATTAAGGCAAAGTTGAAGGACAAACAAATTTAAGGTGCAATTAGAAAACATTTCTTAATCTAAATTTATTCATCAGAACATAGCAAGGTGGAAACCATAATGGAAAACTAGAAAGACAAACAAAAGAAAACTTCACTATCAACCAAGCCTATGGATCCTGCAAACAATCCTTATCCATCAACAAGAAAATCAGATCATGCATGAGTTCCAAGACATCAATTTCTCTTCAAGAGCTTCAAAGGACTATGTATTATTCTAGCATCACTATCAAAATCCAACATTTACAATGAGGTCCAATGCAATATTTATGCTACAAATGAGGAGGTGAAAATATTCTAAGGTTCAAAATGTTATTAATGACAAGAGTAAATATGTTCCTCGACTCTGACAACCATGGCATACAGCAGGAAGATCTGGATACTCTCTCACACTGAATCCTCACTTTTACTTTCTATGACAAAACAGTGAAAATATTGACTTAAGGCTTATCATTATTCTTACAATAACTATCATGATAGTTTAAAACTATATTATTTTGTGTACTAACTACCGATTTTCCTTTTCGTATAAAGAATAGCCAAAGGAGTCAGCTGATATTTCTAAGGGAATAACTCATTTTTTGTTGATGTTTTCTTTAGTCTTTTAGCCTAATATTTCCTTTAAATTTATGATTTTTTAAATAGTACTTTTGGCCTAATTATGCTTTAAGCCTTCTTTAATCATCATGCGCAGTTTTTTTTAATGTGTTGACCGAGATTTAGCTTTGAATCTTTTTTCTTTTCACCGCGCCCCTCGACTATTTTAACTTTTAAACCAATTTTGTCCCCTCAAACTCAGTTTTTATCCTTTAACCCTTATCTTCTCGCTTTCCCTCTCTATTGTTATTTCTTCTACTTTCTTTAGTATATAGGTGCATTTAGCGCATCGGAGGGTTTGGTCTGAGTAACCAATGTCCATGACGCATCGATTAATTTAGAGTTTTACTCCTTTTTGTTCTCTTTATGAAATCTCCACCATAGAGGATCGGGCCACCCTCGACCATGTCCCTTTCACTAGTAGAAAATGATGAAATTAGTGATCAGGTGACTAAAAAAGTTAGTCACTACAATTTATTTCAAGTGAATTACTGCTAAATTTAAGCAATTTTAAGTGATCGAACTAAAAATGACTAACTTAAATGACTAATTTAGTCTAGAGATAAAATATACGACTAGATAATAAGTGACTAAACTAAAAACGACTAACTTAAATGACTAATTTAGTCTAGGATTAAAATATATGACTAGATAATAAGTGACAAAATTAATAATGATTATAGTCCAAGAATAAAAATATGACCAAATACAAAAAGTATATGAATTAGTGAGTTATGTTAGTAATTTTTAATTGGGTCACTCTAAAAATGGAAAATTGGAATTTTGATATCGGAGTGTTACATTTCACTACATGTGTCTTTGAATCCATCTATAGTGTTAAAATTTTGAATCCTCTTTTGCCTCTAAATTTTAACACTACAGATGGATTCAGAAACAGATGGATTCAGAAACCCCCTTCTTTGAATCCATCTGTAGTTTTAAATTTAAAGACAAATGGGTCTTTGAGTCCATCTGCAGTGTTAAAATTTAGAGACCCCTGTCTGCAATGTTAAAATTTAGGTAAATGGATTCAACAACCCCCTTAAAGGGGTCCATGAATCCATCTATAATGCTAAAATTATAACACTTTTATACAATCACTACTTAACCAACATAAAAGTTACTATTAAAATGATTAATCACAACACACATCACAACACACATTAACATAGTCAATATTATATATATAT
Organism: Pinus albicaulis; assembly: GCA_034641835.2. Taxonomy (NCBI): domain Eukaryota; kingdom Viridiplantae; phylum Streptophyta; class Pinopsida; order Pinales; family Pinaceae; genus Pinus; species Pinus albicaulis. Next base: position 15,337 of record JAXQQM020065627.1, on the reverse strand, counting down.
ATATATATATATATATATATATATATTTCTTCTCAATGATTATCATGATCACCATATTTTTAATATAATTTAGTTTTTAACAATTTAATATATAAATATACATAAAATGAGAAAATGTATCACTTGAACATTGAAAATTAATATTTTTTACTATTAACATAAAGTGTTGGTAAAAAGAAAACAAATCATTTTTTTTTTTCCCTCCATTTTTTAATATTCACAAATTTATTTTATTTTTAAACACATTTACAATTATTTTTCATTTTAAATTTCCCACACACAAGAGTTTTTATTGTGAAGGCTTTATGAACATTCGTAGGTTGCACTGTAAATATCCTCTTGTGGCATTTTTAAAACTCTCGCTCTCGCTCTCTGTTTTAACTTTGTTACGGTTACTCTTCCTGTACCCACTTACTACTACGAAAATTTCTCAGATCTGATCATCGAATCCCAAGCCCTTGTATTTTTTTTCTAGCCCTAATTTCATTCAACCCAATCCCATCCCCTTAGTGTTTTTATTTAGCCCTAACTGCATTCAACGCTTCCGCTCGGAAGCTTCAAATTTCGGTCCGTGGCAGTGCATTTTCCAGCTTGTTTTATGGAGCTTTAAGGGGGATTGCCAGGTCTTCGAGAGCACTCAGAGCTCCTCACGAGGTTGGATGAGGAAATGGCTCAGAACATGGCAAGGATAGTGCATGTCAAACGATTCTGGTAAGTAAATTTTGCAGTGAGTTTTGTTCCTTTTCCAAATGATATTATAATAATTTTAAGAAATTCTAGAAAATTTGTTTAAAGAGACATTGCTCTGGTATTTAAACCCTCATAGCAATATTAGTGTCTGAAAGATGAGTTAATGGAATCTTGGTCATATATTTTTTAAATGAAGCTTTTCCAATGCTTCGACTAGTAATTATTGTAAGAAAATGAATGAAAATAACTGACCGTTCTTCCACATTGCCACTTAACGAGCGAAATTAGAACAGATTTATGAAGCTAAAATGTTGGGAAGAAGAAATTTTAAGAATTCATGAAGTCCCTATATCTCTTATTAACATTGTCACTGAAAAGTTGTGAAAACGTTGGGCGCGTTAGATTTAGTCTCATTGTTAATTTGTATTGATGTGAAGTGTACGGAGCCTGGAAAAATAAGAAATTGATGGTATCTTTGGAGTGTCTGATGGAATCAAACTTGTTAACGGAAATGTATGAGAAACACAAAGCGACATCGGCTGTGTGAAAATTTTTGAGATTGATGTCCTTTTCTCTGCGTTTTCATTGAGTGAAATTATGTGATAATTGTGGATATTTTTCACCATGGTTTCATAATTTAGGTTAAATTACATGAGGATATATGCAGTTGTTTTTTACTGCACGTACATTTCACTTTCAGAATCGCTATTACAAGCGATTTTATTACTGAAAGTCCTGGATCGCAGGAATCAACTTAAGAAGATAGGCAATTATATTCTCAACAAATCTGCTTCATTAATCCTCTTTAAGCATGGAAGAAAATTATAACATTCCTTGAGATTTTTTACTGTGCTTTCATTTCATAAAGGAATCTTTACTAGAAGTGAAAAGCTATATTAATTAAGTCTCACTCAATTTTTACAACAGTTTAATACAGTATGAAACTTGTTTTAGTATATATTGAAACCTGGTTTAGTATATACTAAAACTTCAAATTTGAAATCTTTATTTTGGCAGAAATATATAAAATTAATTTGGGAATCAGCTACATAGGGCCAGAGTATGAAAAACAGAGGCACAAGCATTGAACCAAATGCCGCAAGGTGTCAGTCACAATAATGAATTTTTGAAATTAATGTCACTATAATTGGTATGAACAAATGGAACCCAACTTTTCACAGGAATAGTTGAGCTTCCAAGCAAAGTATAAATTATGCTCAAAAAATTGAAACTGATGGTGAACCCTGGAGACAAGACAAAAGCATGTGACAACCATCAGTATTTTCTCTAAGGAAGTCATTATGTGTTGTAACTTGTTCACAACAAATAATGACTTGCAACATAAAGAAATAAAATGGCATTTGCTACGAGCAATAAGATCAAAAAATACCATTTTCTGATGAAATATTGATAAATTATGATGGTTTGATAATGATCCACAGATAAGGGTTTTTATCAACAAAGCCTACAATGTAGAGATTCGTAGGTCTAAACTGTAGAGATCTCCTCTACGTGACATTTTTAAAACTCCCACTCCCTCTTTCTGTTTTAACTACGTCGCCCTCTAATGTCCATGCCATTGGTGTTCCCTTTGCACCCTTGTGAAAATTCTAGTTATTAATTTGGTGGGAGATTCAACATCCAAATTTTCAATATATGTTTAGATTGCTGCTTTCAATGCATGTTTATGGGCTTTTGTATCAAGTTGAGTTCTCTATTGTATAAAATTAGGTGCATTAAGGGTATATTCGGAAGGGATTTTTTTGGTGGCCAGATATAGAATCGATAGACTTTCTTTCATTATTATATTGTTCTGCTTAGGGGTATTGGACTGCGGAGAAATGATTCATTGGGTATTCTAAGAATTCATATGCCCTTGTTCTGCTTAGGGGTGTATTTTCTCATTATTGGATGGAAGGGAAGCAATTTCTGCGTGGCCAGATATAGAATCAATAGACTTTCTTTCATTCTTATATCCTATAAGGTGTTTTGTACTATAGAGAAATGATTCACTGGGTATGCTAAGAATTCATATGTCGTTGTTCTGCTTCTTACTGCTTCTTGTTTAGGAGGGTAAGAAGAATTTTTTGTGAGTGAGTTTTGTTGATAGAAGGATTTGGGTATTGACAAAATTCTAGTTATGGGGATTTAGGGTGATTTGAGGACTTTTCTAGGGAATTTTATGTTGAGGATACCCTCTTATAATCAATATGGAGTCCAGTGAAGTGCCCCAACAAAATAAATCAAATGGAAATCCTGCAAGGCTTCCCGAGGATTGGCTGATAAGAAAAATGGTGCTGCCAAGAAGTGTTTTAAAGAAATAACTTCCAGGTTAATGTCTAAATCCATTTCTTATTCATCATCTTATGTTTCTGGTGTGGTTCTGTGGTTTGGGAATTATTTTGATCCTAGGTACTCCATCACGGCATGAGGAAATATGAAAAGTGAGGAAGATCGGGCATAACTGGAAGAATTGTGTGGAATAAGTGGATTTATCCGGTTGGGGCATCATTTCTTTGGTTCTATTTATTCCCTGCAATTCTGACCTGATGGTATCCTAATAATCCATCAGTAAATGAATAATCTTCTCAATAAATCAAGCTTTGTCAATCAAAACGAATATGCATCAAACTCTTTGTCAAGATCTCTATGGGTTAGTCTATGTTGGTGGGTCAACCAACCAAGTCTTACCTTATCTTATGTCTTTACGCTTTTCTCACAAATGCTTACACTCACCCCGTAGCAAAGGTAAAGGAAGCAACACCACGAGCACCAACACCTGTAGTTTCAGAGGGATGGACCTTACTACTCGGCTAGTATTGAGGCAAGGTGTAGTTAAAGTTTCAGTTATTTATCATATTCAGTTGATCCAATTGGAGAACCATAAGCATAACCTCCTAGGAGGTATGTGCGGAAAAAACAAGGGTGATAGTAATAGATCCCACATTCTCACTAGGCACCATTCTTAGTTGGCATTAAGTCTGGTTTTCTCAGCTATTTCTCCAGGAGGTAGGAGGAACAAGTTGTGTTCCGTAGCGGTAAGTTATGTCTGTAGGAACCAACCCTATGTTCTGTAGCGATAAGTGAGGTAGTCACCGTGTTCTGTATTTCTAGGACACCTATTTCTTTCTCTCTTATTTATTTCATAGGCAGCGGGTCCAGGTCAAATCCGGTGGGGGGTATTTCCATCTAGCTAAGGTTAGCCACTTGGTATTTATCCCTTCCATGTTGGAGTAGTGAAATATGGAGTTTAGTTCTCTAGTTTGGGGTCGAGATTGAACCTCAGCAACATCTTAGCTAGTTTTAGTTTCTCCAGCTTTAGAAAAAGATTAGATAGAGAGGGAGCCTAGAGGGAAGGACCAAGAGGCAGAGTGGGCTTAGCACGTGAGGCACTTTAGGCTTGACGAATTGTGTGGTGCCTTGTTACACATTTGGTTCTATGTTGATTAGTGCACAAATTGGAGTTCGTCAAAGATCCTCTTGTGCAGTCTTTGCTTGAGTTGCTAGTGATAAGATCTCTTATTCAGTCTGCACTTGAGTTGTTACAAAGAGCTAATCTCAAAAACCTACACATACAAGTTTAGCCTCAACGAGCTGTTAGCCGGGAAACCATAATCTAGGAATGGAATTACAACACCATTTACTTATTGATTTTCTTTTCATTGCAGCCTGCCTCATAGTCTTGGAAGATTTGATGTATTCTCATTTTGGTTAACTTTGGAGTCTGGACATTAGTCTAACTTTTGTCATCATTTCAGAAATATTTTTCTAGGAAATGTGAAGCATTTTGTTCACAATGATACTATAGTAGCCCTGGAAAGTTGAATGACAATGAAACTTCATGGTTGTGTGTTGATTGTTGGGAATGGAACAATAACGTATGGCTTTACAGAAGATGGCAGAGAAGCCAGAGCTGTTGGTGCAAGACTAGTATTGGGTGATTGGGGCAGGTGATTTTTACCATTGTTGATCTTTAAATAGCACATATATTGTAGCTTTACGGTTGACCTGAATTCACAAAAGAAAATTGAAAATGTTGATTTTGGACATGTATATAGCTGTTCATTTGTTTAATGCAACTTAAAAGTGTGAATGCTATCTAAAGTAAGAATCCTTTGAAGTTAGTTCCATTTTATGATTTGGTGTTTTTTGTAAAATGTGAGGAACGAATTTGGGTGATGTTACCAGTAGTGTGTTTTATCCTATTTTCAGTTTCAATCCATGAAAATGCATATGGATCTTATGTGAAGAAGTGAAAACATTAATGTAGATCATCAGGACATTCTTATTCAGCCATGGCATGTAAGCTTTGAGATGCCATCCATTTTATATGCAGTGACAAGGCTTGTGGCTTTGGGAGAACACTAATATTATTCTATAAATGCATGACATTGGTTTATGAAAATCTTATTTAAGTTGAACATAAAATAACTCAACTAACTATCAACTAATGAATTGAAATTTTAGAACAACTAGGAGTTGCACTTTGAATGCATAAATTCAAATAAAGTGAATCATTCAAGAAATAATGTCACATAATCTTAATCGAATGTTCATTGCTACAAAAAATGGAAATACACACACTAGCTACAACTACGAAAATAAATGAAACCATACAAGACATAACTAAAACCATGCAAGGGGAATATACTACTCCTAGTTGCACATCTTGAGTGGGCCATTTTTCTGAAGGTCAAGGTGTTGAATCCATCACATAGAAATGCTACTCATGGAACCATAATGGAATAATGTATCTAGGCTTTAAATTCATCATCTAGAAATTACAGAGTACACTTTAATTGTCTATATCTCTCGTATCTCTAACTTGAACCCTAAATGTGTTAAAACCAGAACTACTTATGAGGTAAGGTTGTTGGGTTCTTTGAAATTCCAACAGAATCCCAAAATACCCTGACAAATTCCTAAACTAAATTCCCAAATATAACCTAATAACTTCATGAACGAAATTCCCAAGTATAACCTAGCAACTTCCTAAAACCAAATTCTGAAGAATAACCTAACAACTTCTTGGAAATGCAAACTAAAAGTTGCTGGAATTAACAAATTATACTTTTAGCTAGTGAGTTGATATTGTGGGGACTATGTTACCCTATAATCCGGGTGCGATGTGTCAACCTGGTTGTTGTTTGGGAATTCCACCCTAGAATTAGCGTGATGTAGAATTAAGAATTTTTTTGCAGCTGGCCTAAGGAAGTGATTCTGGAGATTCTGCAATCATCTTTAATCATTCTCTGTAAGGAATTTTGTGGTAGGTGTTAATTCTACACTAAATGTTGATGAACACTGGTAACCTTCAACATATCATAATTGGCGAGAACTAAGACATTTCACTCAAAATCTTCGTAGAGACTATAACCACATTAATTTGGAATGAATTACTTATTTTAAGCAAAATTTCTATAATAAGGTGGTTGAACAATCTAGAAATTTGGATGTGTTAGGCTTTTTTATACTCATGAAAATGTGAGTGGAAGATGAGAAAACCGAGACATTAATGAGGTTCACCATCACCCGCAATATGAAGTTATTGTACACCCTTGTGCAATAAAGTTGTCCATGTCATTCGTATCTAATTTCCTTGAAAATCATAAATTTCAAATGGATTTGTGCACTTTTTTTATTGATAGCCCATGACCGAGTCAATTTACTCCAATTGGTCACATTCACTTTCTGCATTTATTGGACGAGTGCTCTTCCAGTTCAAAATTGGATAGCATATCAAGGGAAATTTGAATCCAAGTCTTATCCAATCTATTTCAAGATGCATTACCCAGCTAGTGTAAAGGTGAGCCTTGCATATAGTTGGTTTGAGATTTGGAATTGATTTGGGTTCCCTTCTCTTCAATTCTTATGTAAGTTCATTCCTTCTCATTTGGGAATTCATAGCATGGTCACTTCAAGTATCAACAAAGGCTTTGAATTTCTCTAATAATTGTTGTTATTCCATTACCCATTGGATCTGAGAATGTGAAGTGTTTTAGTAATGCTCATAGATAGCCTCTGTTGGGGCATGATCTCTGCTCAGACAAGCAACTCAACCTTGGATTTGTAATCCTTATAGGCCCAAAATTCTTCAAATCTTTGAATTTCATTCTACATAGTAGAGATGAATTCCTTAAAACACCATCCTCCATAAAAGGATGAAGATTCCATTTTGTGAGTTTAGGCAGGACATAATTGTGTAAATATAACTCGCATTATAATTTTTGCCTCTCAGGAATGCCTATGAAATATCAATAAAATACCTGGTTCATCCACATTAACAATTGGTAGATTTGAAGCATTCCTCTCCAGTGAAATTTGAACCATTGATCCTTAAAATATAAGGCGTACACTTTGGCAGGTGGCCTACAGGCGAACATTAAGGAAGCATAATCACTTGTGTTTTCATTTATTTCCTTAAAGTTTTGAGATTTCAGGGACTCTCTTTAATTTCTTCATCTTATTTCTCCCACTCCTTATTATCTTCTTTGCGTTACATAATTGTGCTTTGCTAGGCTACATGTGAGATAACAGACTTTTCTTTAAAGAATGCAATAGTCTATTGATGCCTTTCAATGGTTTTATATCCCTATTAATATGATTATGATTTTACCTTCTATAAGCCAACCTCTGTAGCTACAATGCAACTATTTTAGGAGTTTCTCGAATTCTGCCAATGTTTTCAAGAACCTGTGCTGGAGAAGGTAATGACACTTGACATTTAGCATCTGAATTTTCCACTACTCCTCACATGTAAATAGGAATTTCCCTTATTAGGGATTCCACAACACATTGTTCCATTCATCTCGATTTATCCAATAATTATGTTTTTTCTATAGTAGGTGTCAATAATTTTGTAACATTTGTTTGGATTTCTTAAGAATCGCTGCCCCAAATTCCGTAGCAGATTTTGAGGCATGCCCTTAGGATTCTATGGCAGTGGCTGTCTTGGTCTTATTTTCTTCCTACCCCTTTGCTATCTTCCTTTCTCCTGACTTCTGTATTTCTTGAACAATTCTTCTTTGGGACCATCTAACCAAATCTATGGCAACAACATCCGGTCTCCTTGTTTCTGTGATAGTGTCTTGTGGCTTGGTCTAAGGTTTTCTTTAGTGTGCATTTCTGCAACTCTCTCCTCAACACTCTCATTTTTCCTTTTAGCTATTGGAGTTATATTGAATTCCTCTCGAGTTACTTGTGGCCGCTTCCTCTGCAGGGTAGCATCTTTTTGACCAAGAGGTGGATTAGCATATGGTGTGCAAGACTTGTCAATTCACTTGCTGGATCTCACCAGCTATATTTTGCAGTAATTTCATCAAGAAATATAAGACAATGGTTTTTTCATTTTTCTTTAAATATGATACTAATTTAAAATGGAAAGTGAGTTTGAGATAGTGCTTTATCTTGAATTTTGAATTATGAATGGGATTGTTTTGGAAATGGCGATTTTCACCATATGTGATGCTGCATTATGAATGAAAAAGTAGTAAAATCCATTACAATGTTGATTTTTTAGTACCTTGGGAGGTACTCCAAGCACTAGGGTTCAAGGTTTGGAGGGAAAAGTGCCACAAGAGTCACTTGTGGGCTTGGAACCCAAGTAGGGGGTTTTTCACCAATCGTGTTTTGGGGCATTTCCATGAGCACATTTCTACATGTGATGGATGAGGATGATAGATCTTAGCGAGACAAATCTAACGCAATGAGAATCATCTGATTCCGAGTTGCAGAAGTGGAGATATGTATTTTTGAAGATTAATTGTGGGGTTGACACCATAAGTGTCAAGGTCGGCCTAGGGTTGTTTTAGGCTTATGACAGTTGGACAACCCCTATTGTGACGTTGAAGAAGCCCTTCATTTATGGTATAAATAGAAGGCAGAGAGGAGGCATTTAAGCATCCATTTGTGCAACACACACAAGACAAGTAACTCGTTGGAGGAGAGAGAACTTTATGTTCTAGGGCCGCAACACAGAGAAGAAAACCGGCAAAGGAGGAGAGGGCCATTGAGGCCTAATTTAGGTTCTGAACTGCTGGAGGGAAGGTTGAGTGTCTTGCTGGAGGAGCCACTGCCATTTCAGGATTTTTTGAGGGCTAAAAAAAGGTGGGCAGACCCCTTGCAAGGCTGCTGCAGCCCTGCACATACTTGCTGTAGGGTGCCGCAGCAAATTAGAGGCAGGTCGAGGGCTAGAACAACCTAGAATTGCAGCAGCCATCTTTGGCCCCTCAAGGAAGGGAAACCACATTGTTTAGGAGGAGTTTTGGGCACAAAGGAAGGCTTGTTAAGGGACTGTAGTGTGCCCTAACCATAATTAGGCCTAGGTTGTTGCAACCAAATCAGCACTAAAAAAAGTGAGCTAAGGTATGTTTTTGAAGACATTCTTGTAGGTGTTGGATCCAAGTATTGGATCAATTTTGGATCAGTTTCGTTTGCAACCTGTGGGAGCCAATTTGGAGGCCTGATTGGATGATCAAAAGCCTTCATCGGTGCAGATCTTGCAGTGTAGTATTGGGTGCCACTGACCTGGTGGAGGGCAGTGTGTTGGCTACCCAAAGTAGCCCTAGACAAGCTATCTTGAAGTGACAAAGAGGATCTGAAGGTTGGGTGAAGATTGGTGCCGAAGTGCAGCACCTTGATGGACAAAGGTGATTTCTAGCCTTGCAGATTGGAGCTTGGGATTAGGCCTACCCAAATAGAAAATTGGATCAGCCCTTGTACATGGTACAAAAGTGACATGCAACAATGTTAGGTGGTAGCCCTCCTGGAGTCTCGATGTGTGGTCCTTTGAAGGACTAAGGAGCAGCTAGTGAGCGGTATGGAAGCAAAGGACCGACAGGACAAGATACGACATCGAAGTTGAAACAAATTTTGTCATTGTATCTTGTATACCATAATGTTGTTGTATTATTCAGAGTTGGTTTAATATAACGAAGATTGGGGTTGTACATTTTTGTACAATTTTGTTAAAAATTGTGTATACTTGTGCATGTGTGATTTACTGCTTTATATTTTCCACTGTGCAAAGTAGTTTTGGTTGAGATTCTTGGTTTGGTAGCATTAGTGATTTTAAAACTCTAACCTAGACCCAAGATTGTGGAAATTCAACATGGTATCAAAGTGTGTTTGGGCTATTTTGGAAGTCAATGAATCAAAGTTGTGTGCAGTGAAGTACAGCGTGAGAGGGAGTTGGTAACAATTGTATGTGACAATGTCAAAGTTGCAAGTAGGTCTCCGGTATGAGGATAGGTTGGAGGGGTTGTCCAACTATAGTCCATGGAAGGAAAGGATCAAGTGGCAATATAGATTCACCTCAAAGGAGGTAAATTGCATCAAAGGAGGTAAATTGCATATAATGCCATATCATCATAACCAATGTCTCACTGTAATGACATTAATTGGTTTATGAGTCTGTTAAGAGTTTGTTCTAGGTATTTATGCAAGGCTCTGAAGGCTAAATGTAAGGAAAATTGTCTTCTCTAGGAATACTTTGGCTTTTAGCACGAAGCAAACAAGCAAATTTGCAGGTTCAAAGAATGGTACATAGAGGACTATCACAAAATATAATTCTATTAATATCCGCAAATGACCAAAAAAGCAGGTCAATGAGCACCAAAAGTACAAAAGTAGTTATAAGCAGTGGGAGAGAAAAAGAAACTCCTAAAAGCCTAATAAGAAAGGAAAGAAACTATGCAATAAAAACAGTAAAATAAAAATTAAATGACTCTATCCATCAATACAATGTAAGAGTGGCCTATTCCACTCACATTAGAAGTAGACGAAGAGGTAGAAGATGAAAAAGAAGCAACCTTGAGACTCCCATAAGGTGAAGATTCCATTATAAGAGAGGAAACTCCAAATTTTACATCTACCACAGAGATGGGGCCTATGCACTAGCAGAGGATGTCCTCAAGAAAATATCAGAGTCTCAGAGCATGATGAGAGCATGTACTCTGCAATAATGTCAAGACATCCCTCAGGATTCTTGGTATGTGTAATTAAATTCTCCTTTAACTCAATCTCTTGTAAATGACACAACTCGTGAATCCTCTCATTAAATAGGATGTGACAGTTAGAGTCCACTAAAATATGGTGAGAACAAATCCAAAGCTGGCCAAGATGACTCCAAAGGCCATACGTCTAAAGTCGCCAAGTATAATTTTAGTGGCATTGGGAGGGTGGTAGGGCATAGTGGGACTTAGCTTTCGATTTGGAGCTGTAGAGAGCAAGGAATGTGCATTTCTGCTTCAGGCGTGCATACTGATCCTGAAAGAGTCATCCTTTTTCGAGTGATTGACAGGAACAAAGCATTCATACATATCGGCAGTAAAGACCTCTTGCTCAAGATTACAGAGTTGAGTTGCACTATTCTGGAGCCCAAATTATTTAAGATGAATATCGGTATGCTGAGGTCCTTCTGCAAAGGTTTGGGTTGGTGTTTTCGTTGGTCATTGCTGCCATGTGATTCTCACTGTTTGTATTCAGTTATTCATCTAAGAAGTCCTCTTTTCTCAATTCTTAACACTCGATGGGTCTCAAAAAATCGAAAGGAATGTTGGGTGAGGCATCTACACTATTTGGACTACATGACTGTCATATGCACTGAGCATTCTCATAGTGTCTCGATTATTAGGGGCTTTTTTCTAAGGCCAGGTGGATCTAGACCAGTCAGTCAAATGACCTCTGTCCTATTTTTCAGCACCTGGAGATAGTTAAGCACATTAATAGGACTGTCGATTTGTCAGGGATTGTTGATTGGATTGAGGATATCGGTGCTTTTTGTTTTATGGAAGGTACAGTGTAAACTTATTTTTGATCATGAGCCTAGCTCCTTATCTACCTTCAGTTCAGTCTAGAAGGTTGATGTCTGTCATCAATTGTTGGCACAAGAATTTTGTCAAATAAGATGCTAAATCTTTGGATCACACTGAGTATTTTGGTTTTCTTTCTACCTTAGTAGATCTTCAAAAGAGGTTATGATGTTCATTATATATATTATATACTATATACCCTTCAATTTTTTTATCATTTGTTTGTAAATAATTTTCAGTAAATATAAGACATATTTTTCAACAGAAAAACATAAAGAACTGCACGGATATTGATTAAAAAATATGTTTTCATTGATAATAAATTTATGATTTTTGGATTCTGTTATATTCAAACTCAGTCAAACCCTACTTTGATTCAACCCTGTTGGAAAAATAAGTTTCCCACCTGATTCAAGTCAAACTCACAATTCGCTGAGTTAACTCTTCAGTCTAGTGATACTGATACCATGTTCGTAATTCTGATAGGAAGAATTGCATTCTGCCATTGCATGAGATTTATGACCAGGCCATGGTAAATTTTACTGTAGACTGTAGTTAATCAGAAAATACTGGTAAAGTGACTAACAACAGCTTTACTATATTACCACACAGCGACATTAAATCTTAGTATTTATTTAGTTTTATTGCTTTGTAGACCTAGTCAGGAAAGAGTTCAGGCATTCTCTTACCATATGATATATAACTTGACATTCCAGTCACTTTGACTACAATTGGTCATTCCTGTATTTTACAAGTGTGAAGTTTGACTGTATACCCACATTGAGCAATAATACCATTTCTCAACTACATGAAATTTTCTGCATGGAAAGACATATTGGGGCTAAGACTCAAGGGAGTCAATCCAAGTAATCTGAATGTACCATCAATAATATCTTCTTTGATCACTTGCTTCAACTCATACTTTTGTAAGAGATGACCAACATTAAAAGAGTATTAGAAGGGGGGAAATGCTTAATAGAAATACCAATGCTATGCAACAAAAAAGAAGGCTCTAAAAACCAACATTGGTGTTGCCCAATACTAATAGAAATCATCTCCTCTGACAAGCAGACAGCTGAGTATATCCCTCTCCCTGGTGCTAAGTTTCCCAAACAGTGAATCCTATGAAGTAAGAAAGCAAATCTAAAAATGCTCTCAAGACATATATGATGGCCCCTAGTCTTCACTTCGAAGATGGCCTAAGGAACTCTTTGGTAAAGATGGATCATATGACAACCAAGAAAAATATGCAATACCAAAAGTATGATGTCAAATTATCAATCTGGGGTTCTTAAGGGGGAAAAAACCAGATTAGCATTAGGGCTTCATTCCAGGGTTTTCTATCCCATTTAGGGTTTTTAATTCCTATATTCACACACCCTAGATCTTATGCAACAAATCCTGAATGCATGTAGACCCTTTATTAATTAAACAATTGTACATACAGTGTAGTACGTACCTTTATCTTCTATGATTACTTGGATGTTGTTGTAGGACCTTTTACAAGATCTTGATTTCAAGAGTTCTCAAGACTGCCTTCAAGATCCTCCTTGCCAAATTTGTTTCTACTAATATTCCAATTTATCCTTTATCCTTCTTCTAGATGCTACTATTTTTGAGGTGGAAAACTCCAAGGATGCCAAATCCAACATTTTCCTTCAAAGATACAATTGTTTTCATTGAAGTCATGATCTTCCTAAGAACAACTCCAAAACAAGATGCTCACCATAAGGTGACTATCTGTTGCTTATTGCTTCAGATCTTGGTTTCAACACCAATATATTTATTTCTCCAGCCTTGGTTCTTAGGGCACAGTCACTAATATTTCTTGAGACAAATATATTTTCATTCAATGGACTTATATTCTTTCCATATTTACCACTTCCTGAAAAAGATATCTCAATCTAGGACTTTTACACCTTATAATCTTTTAGAACATGCCTAAAAAGCCTTCCACTGAAGTTGGCCTAGTTTCCTCTACCAGATTATCACTATTTCTATTACAGAGATCTGAAAGATATTTCGTTGTCTTTAATTGTGCCATTAATCTGCAATATGAGGTCTAGAATCTTCTATAAGGTGACTTCCTTTTTCTGGAGTAGACTAACTGTAGCTTTACTTACTGATTTGGGCATCCAACTTTTTGTTACATCTCTCCACAACTTCTTCAACAGCTCTCTGAAATGTTGCAGGCTTCCTCCTTAATCTCTTATCCTATATGTTGTCTTGATAGGTACCTACAACACCCTGTTTAGGCTTGTTTTAGCCCTTTGATCATCCACTTCAGATCTGCGGCCTAGACTCCATAGGTTTGTGATGTCTTTGGCTTGTTTCAATAAGAAGAACCACTTCAGAATATGCCCAAAGCAACTCCCTCTTCTTCGGCCTTGACTTTTCTTTGACTTGGCTTAATAATCTTGTAAGATGAACCATAAAACGTGTCTGTCCTTATTTAATTCTTCAATCTGTTAGCCCAAGTCTGCAACCCCAACCACATAAATATTGATCAGTAGATATGCCTAGAACTCATAATTTATTCCCTATAAGAGCTCGGCCTTCCTTTAGCTTGAATACTGACCCTTTGAACCTAGAGAATTGAGCCTCTCTACTTTCAAAACCTATTTCAGATTTCTTGAACAGGTCTGCAAGAATTGATAATGTGACTAGGGCTAGCTATCATGCCCATAATTTTAATTTATTACCTCTAGGAGCTCAGTCCTAGCCAATAGTGTTGTCTTGATAGTATTGAAGCCTTTAAGGATAATAAGGATCTTAAGGATCATCATGACTCAAGTACAATTATGAAGACTGACACTAGTTACATTCTTCAACACCAATCCCATTGGGACAATATAGAGTTGTCTCTCATAGATTTTGGATTGAGATTGACCACTATATTGATTGACTAGACAAGATCCACCAACTATGCCCTCTTCGAGATATTGAGATGGAGGAGCATTTCATCTTTCGCTGCCTCATTTATTATGAGATCCATGGGAGATTTCATTGCTTGTTTAGGGGGATCCATACCCTATCTAGTTTCTTCTGATACCTGACCAAAGATGTCTAGCCCTTTACATACAGAAACCCCTCAAAATTCGTGTCCACTTTCTCCAGCGTTCTTATAGACCATATCTTGTTGAAGGGATATATCCTTCTTTAGAATGCTTCCATCAGCTAAGGGATCCAAGAGATAGACTAATAGTAGCATTGCCTTGAAATCTACATTTGTGTGGACTTGACATACCATTCCCCTTCCACAGCAACTATTAAGGTATTGTGTAAATGATAGTTGTGTTTTATCACCTTGCATGACAGAGATTGAACCATTTTTTTCCTCCCAGGAGTCGTGATGATGTTTTGTCATTCCATGTTATTCCAATTTCACAATTTCTGAATCTGAAAGAGTAATAAGTGTTCAGACTTCAGATTGACTTTCTACATTCCTTGAATCTAAAATTGGTCAGCAATTGAATAAGAAGCCTAGTTCTGGCAACAGAACCAATGAGCATGCAGATGAAATTTTGAGGCCACTGATAGAGAACATAGATGTTTCCAATCCAAAGTGCTTCCACTATAAGGATAATTGTTGCTTGGGTTTCCCTGCCTATTGTTGTATTTCAAGTAAACCATAGGCCAACAATAGAAATAACATAAGGACTAGATCTTTAGGGATTGTATACGGGTGAAAATGTGAAGTTGGGAAACACTTTTTGCCCTTTTTTGACGTTGAAAATTGTAATTTTCTATGATTTTCAACTTCAACTCCACTAAACTCATATTTTTATTGCAAATTATGCTTTGACATAAAAACAAGAATTGTAGAGAATTGTCTT
>JAXQQM020061946.1:0-50504 GCA_034641835.2 Pinus albicaulis | reverse complement strand
GCATACCCAACTTGGATTGTTCTTATCTGCATGTATACGTGACTTCTCATTTACAAACCCATGTATAGAATCTTGAATATGAATATTACCAAATCTTCTACTGGACATTACACATTTCTTCTGATGGACTCCTGAGCTTCTACTGAAGGCATATACTTCATCTTTTACCAAGGATTTTCCATTAAGGACAACGTATTAAGACATAGGAATCATCTTGCCAACAATCTCCCCCTTTGGACTTGATGGCAACCATGATGGTGTTTGATCACCACAACAGATAGATATATATAACCATTATTCAAATACTTCAAACACCCAAAATTCTGTCCCCCTTTGACATCAAGAGAAAAGGGCACTATTTTTTCCATGCTCCCCCTGAGTGTATGCTGAATTTTCAGATATTTTCAATGAAGTACGTGACTCTATAACTCAACCAAGTATGACCTTTCCTATCCCCAAGGACTCATACTTACATCAGTGATCCAACCAAGTTGGTTTACAAAGTAGAACAAGTCCTTACATGATTGAATACAAAAATTTACATCGTGAGTGTCAACATTCATTTTTCATCAAATTACAAAAATGACATGTCATAAACAAGACCAAAAGATCGCAAGGGAGAGATCATATATTAGAAACCAATTAGATGACAACAATGCATCCTTTTCAGCAAGACAGGTTCTCCCCCTAAGCTAATGCATCCTGAACTCCTTAAACAACCAATTCATCAAAGCATCTTCATCAGAGAATGATATAGAAATATGAATACTAGTGTTATCAAAAAATCATACCTGATAGGCTGTTGATCAGACAACTTCAGTGTAACTCTTTCAAACCAATCTCTTCATTGAGGCTTAGCCTCCTCAACCTAAGAGGGCTCTCTCAAAGGTTTATGATATTTAGTAAAGATGTAGATAGATGGCTAACTCTATGTGTTTTGATTTTTTATGTTTACAGATTGAAAATATAGAGGCTTGCTACCATTGGGCTATGGAGTTAGTGACAGGGATAAAGATAACAATAGCTCTTCTAGTGGAAGCTGAGGCTTGTATATATTTCAATAAAAGAGTAACACATTCATGAAAATCCCAATAACTTAAAATTTAAAATGAAGTCAGAGCATGTAATACATGAATTCCAAGTAATGAGACATCAAGGCTATGGAAGAGAAACATTTCAAATGTAGGGCATAAAACTCATTGAAAATACACTAGGAATCTCAGGTGAATAAAATTTGTATGTTACTATATATATCAGTAAATCCAAAGCTTTACAAAGTGGTCTGCTTAGATAATATTTTCCAACCTGTAGGTTGAAACCAACATTAGCATGTATAAATTGGGCTTATGGAGTCAAAGAAATATCAGAAAATTAGTGAATCTAATTGACATGGAAGTTGAGGCATATCAGGTTTTTTAGTCATGAGACATACACTTGAAACATGTAAAAACACAGTCATTCCATTTATAAAGGAATTCAGAGCATCTAAAGATGAGTTATGAGTAATATAGATGAAAACCACTGCAAATAAGATACATAAGAAACACTGATAGAACAAGAAAACATGAAAAAACCCTTCTGAATATCAAGTTGGTCAAGTAGAATCTCTCTGCATTAGCTGAAACAATCTTTTTACAATGTGCACCCGTTTTGCCAAAAGGTCTCCAACCCTTGCTAATTCAACCCCTTGGTCTTAAATAAACATATTAAAACATGTGATGATCTGTCTCTAGGCTAGATACATCAAATTTCCAACTACTGACAGTAAATGACACCTTGCATAACTGTAAGATATGGAATTTATTACATAAAGACACCTAATCTACTTAACAGTCCTAATCCAAAAGGACTCAAACTTCTTACTGTTATCTAAAAAAACCTTATCCACATATATTTACATCATTTAAAAATTTTAACAACACATATTCGAATTTGGATGATGGGCTTCAGCTCTTCATGTCCACTTTGTTTGACCTCCATAAAAACACGAAACCATACCCTATTTTTTAGGCATCACATACTTTTCATTCTCTGAACAATTTGATCATCAATTAAGCTTGATTTAGTGGTCCTTAGATGTTGGAGATTATATTAACATGTCTCCTCACCAATCCATAGCTTCCATCATGTCAAAACCACTTCTAAAAACTGTTTAAGAAAGCTATAATAATGTTACGAAAACACAGCAATTTCGTAGCACCTTTGAAAACCCGTCAGTTCAAGTCTTAATTCTTCAAAAAATGAATTTTTTCCACTTGCATCACTTAACTTACCCCTTAATACATATCCCATATCAGTTTCAGCTCTTTAATCACACTTCAACCTCTCATAAATTGACCAAAATGAGAAATAAAAGCAACTACAGCAGTTTCGTAGTGCTTTTCTGCTTTTTTACACTGAATGCGCTACGAAACTGCTAAGTATGCAGATTCTTCCAAATGTTTCCAAAATTTAAAGTGTGAATGTTCCAAAAACTTAAAATATACCTGATTTAATCATATCACTTGAGAAACAGAGTTATTCCAGCCTTCTTGAGGTCCCTTCTTCATTTGCAATAGGTTGGCCTATTGGTTTTTCCTATTTTTTCCTGAAAAGTAGGTCTTGTGACGAAGCCTATCTCTCTTACTCCATGATGTATTTTGAGAAATGGAAGGAGGGTTTTGTAGGAAATCATGTATTGAATAAAAACCTCTCTTGTTGTTTTGAACCATATCTCCTGCTGTCCAGAAACTTCCTTTGAAACAAATGTGTAAAACAGGAAAACTATGTATCTGAAAATAGGGATTCAACAAAAGCCTTGTATATCCCCACTGATAACACATATGAGAAGAGTGAGAGATTTTATTGTATCTGGGGTTGTGATAAAGACAAAACTCTTTCATAATTCCAAACGACATTTTCATTTGGCGATAAACTGAACCTGAATTTGACTACTAAAAAGTCATGTACAGGACATTTTGTAACAACAGTTTCATAACGCATTTTAATTTATCAATTTATCCCACCTCCTAATGAATTTGAAGAAACTGATAGAGGTTTTTGTAGTTAGGTCTGTTAGGAAGAAAAAACCTCTTTCATTTTTCCTAAATTTGTTTTAAGTTGCTTAGGAACCTCCTTGGAAGTTGACTGCTCAAAACCAGAAAATAGATTTTTTGTTTCATCACTTACACAATTTGCGTTACGAAAATAGCAGTTCTTTTTGTAGCGCATTTCCTCTTTTTTGAACTAGCGGTGTGGTGGATTCCTAGATAATTGCAAAAATTTGGCCCGAAACTTAATTGAATGACCCTTAAATGAAAAATGTGAATATTTGACCATGGAATGGACCTCTAAATACCTTATTTGAATTCAAATGATGAACATTACACCTATAAAAATATAACCTACCCTTAACGAAACCCTAGATTGACTTCAAGACCTAATTTGAACCATGACAAAAAACAAACATAACAAAATGATGTTTTTTTTTTATAATTTTAGGGTGATAACAGAGGCTCCACTTGGTATAGTGTGCCCCTATGGTACACTAAGAACTAGTAGTTCCAGTGCCGCTATCCATTTTCTTGACCAAAACAGAAAAAAATTTGAAATTGCTAAGCTCTTCTTCAAACTCTTATAGTCTTCACCTTGGGCTCAAGCTTGATGATCACTACAGAAGAACCAAATCTATACCTACTGAAAATATGCCTAGTAAACTTTGAACTTATTCACACACTCCTACCTACCCTATCAGCTGCAATCTCTATTTGTAACTCAAGGAACATGAAACTTCCAATGAATCCAGTCATTGATCTGATTTGACACTTGAATCTCTTGACTATTCTTGAACCAAAAGTAAACATGATACTGAAATGACCAAGGCAACATGAGATGTAACTGATCTTCAAAATGAAAATATAACTAGAAATTTGAACTGTAGAACTCTTCCATGTATTCAACTATAGGATCAAATAATACATGATGCGTTTGATGCTTCTCATGACATTATGAAACTTTGGACAACTCATCCATGTTTTTATCAACCACATAAGATTTCAGTTGTGTACTCTCAAACTGCTGTTCAAAATGGTTTTAAAAAACAATGTATTCTTCCTCAATCTCAAAAGAGAAAGGAAGCAACACTCTCTCTTTGTTTTCTGGAATTAAAAAATTTAGAAAATACTAATCTTGATCATGAAGCCTATAAGGTTGATTTTGATCTTTTGAAACTTGAATTTCCTTTTACATGTTCTCTACAACTTCATCCAGAAACTAAATCTTATCTTCTGACTTACACTCGAATGATTTTAGATTAGAAGACAAGGATAAAGAAAAAATTTCACCCACTTTTTCCTTAGTGTGTTCATTATTTGATGTAGGCTGATATAAGGAAATACATGAAAAATCAACACTTTCATTATCTTGAGGGTTATAGAAACTATCTTCCAGTATTTCCTCTTGTTATTTGCAATGATTCTCATACTCTCGATGATCAAAATACTGACAAGTCTGCAGGAACCTTTCATCAAACTCAGAGGATGTATCATAATTTTCATAAAAAAACTCCTTTTGGGTTTCATTTTCATCTAAGAAAGAGGTTATCCTTTCTTCTTGGTGATGAAAGAGATTGTCATGAAGAGCTTCTAAAATTTCCTCATCTATGAACTCATCATCTTCATAACAATTCTCCAGATATTCATTAAAACTAACACAGTGTTTACAATAGTCCTTTACCAACAATAAGGAGGGATGACACTCTTCATACATCTCATAAAATACAACATGGAAATTAGCAAGAGAATATAATGAACCATTTGACAATATTTCATACCAATACCATGCTTTTCATTCCAAAGTGGCCATAAACATCTTCCTGATACAATCCTCAGGGAAATTAACCATAAGATTGTGTACATGCATATGGAATCTAACCAAATCAAGAGTAGCATTGCCTTTATTTTCATCTTTGAATATAGGAAGATCCGTTAACCATTCAACCTTTGGCATAGTATTTGGAAAACCATGGATATGAGACCAATTCATAGGGCCATACCTGGAATTTATTCTTGCAATGGAACTCATTCTGAAACTTCATCAAGCTACTAATATTCAAGAAGTGGAGTGACCTTCCAATTGATTATTTGATGTCTGGATTAGCCAAGGTAGATGCAGCCTCGAAAAATTTCCTGAGCTCTTGCTACCTTCAGAAGTTTAGCTTCGAAATCTCTAGAAAGTATAATCTTCAAACTCCCTGGCAGATGCACCAAAATGTTATCACAAAATCAGACCTGATAGGTTGTTGATCATACAACTTTAGTGTAACTCTTTCAAACCAATATTTTGATTGAGGCTTAGCCTCCTCAACCTAATAGGGCTCTCTCAAACGTTAATGATATTGAGTAAAAATATATATATATGGCTAACTCTATGTGTTTGTATTTTGTATGTTTACAGGTTGAAAAGATGGAGGCTTGCTACCATTGGGCTATGGAGTTAGTGACAGGGATAAAGATAATAATAGCTCTTCTAGTGGAAGCTGAGGCTTGTATATATTTCAATGAAAGAGTAACACATTCAAGAAAATCCCAATAACTTGATAGTTCAAAGGAAGTTAAAGAATGTAATACATGAATTCTGAGTAATGAGACATCAAGGCTATCGAAGAGAAAAATTTCAAATATAGCACATAAAAATCATTGAAAATACACTTGGAATCTCAGGTGAAGAAAATTTGTATGTTACTGTATATATCAGTCAATCCAAAGCTTTACAAAGTGGTCTTCTTAGATAAAATTTTCCAACCTATCGGTTGAAACCAACATTTTCATGTATACATTAGGCTTATGGAGTCAAAGCAATCTCATAAAATTAGTGAATCTAATTGACATGGAAGTTGAGGCATATCAGGGTTTTTATTCATGAGACAAACACTTGAAACATGTAAAAATACAATTAGTCCATTTATAAAGGAAGTCATACCATCCAAAGATGATTTCTGAGTAATATAGATAACCACCACTACAAATAAGATATATAATAAACACTGATAGAACATGAAAAACCTAAAAACCCCTTTTGAATCTCAAGTTGGTCAAGTAGAAGCTCTCTGCATTAGTTGAAACAGTCTTTTTACAATATGCACCAGTTTTGCCAAAAAGTCTCCAACCCATACTAATTCACCCCCTTGGTATTTAATAGACATATTACAACATGTGATGATATGCCTCTAGGCTAGATACATCGAATTTCCAACTACTGACACTAAGTGACACCTTGCATAACTGTAAGATATGGATTTTCTTACGTAAAGACACCTAATCTACTTAACAGTCTTAATCCAAAAAGGATTCAAATTGATTATTATTATCTAAAAAAAAATTATCCACCTAAATTTACATCATTTGAAAATTATAAAAATACATAGTTGAATTTGGATGATGGACTTTATCTCTTCATGTCCACTTTGTTTGACCTCCACAAAAATATGAAACCATACCCTGTTTTTTAGGCATCACATCCTTTGCATTCTTTGAACAATTTGATCATCAATTAAGCTTTATTTCATGGTCCTTATATGTTGGATATTATATTAACATGTCTCCTCACCTATCCCTAGCTTCCATCATGTCAAAACCACTTCTAAAAATTGTTTAAGAAAGCTGTAATAAACTACGTTACAAAAACACAACAGTTTCGTAGTGCCTTTGAAAAACTGTCATTTCAAGTCTTAATTCTTCAAAAATTGAATCCTTTCCACTTGCATCACTTCAGTTACCCCTTAATACATCTTCGATATCAGTTTTAGCTCTTGAATCACTCTTCAAACTCTCAAAAATTGACCAAAATGAGCAAGAAAGCAGCTACAGCAGTTTCGTAGCGCTTTTCTACTTTTTTTACACTGAATGCATTACGAAACTTCTGAGTATGCAAATTCTTCCAAATTTTTCCAAATTTTAAAGTGTGAATGTGTAAACAACTTAAAATATACATGATTTCATCATATCACTTGAAAAATAGAGTTATTCCAACCTTCTTGAGGTCCCTTCTTCATTTGCAATAGGTTGGCCTATTTAGTTTTTCCTATTTTTTCCTGAAAAATAGGTCTTGGGACAGAGCCTATATCTCTTACTCCATGATTTATTTTGAGAAACCAAATGATGTTTTTGTAGGCCATTATTTCTTGAATAAAAACTCTCTTGGTATTTTGAACCATATCTCCTGTTGTCCAGAAACTTCCTTTGAAAAAAATGTGTAAAAGAAGAAAACTTTGTTTATGATAATAGGGATTCAAAGAAAGCCTTGCATATCCCCAATGATAACACATATGAGAAACGTGAGAGAGGTTATTGTATCTAGGGTTGTGATAAAGATAAACCTATTTCATAATTCGAAAAGACTTTTTAATTTGGCCAGAAACTGAACTTGAAATACTGCTAAACAGTCATGTACAGA
Organism: Pinus albicaulis; assembly: GCA_034641835.2. Classification (NCBI taxonomy): domain Eukaryota; kingdom Viridiplantae; phylum Streptophyta; class Pinopsida; order Pinales; family Pinaceae; genus Pinus; species Pinus albicaulis. Next base: position 43,073 of record JAXQQM020061946.1, on the reverse strand, counting down.
ACATTTTGTAACATCAGTTTCATAGCGTGTTTTAATTTATCAATTTCTCCCACCTCCTAATGAATTTGAATAAATGGTGAGAGGTTTCTGTAGTTAGTTCTGTTAGGAATAAAAATTGCTTTCATTTTTCCTAAATTCATTTTCCATTGCTCAGCAACCTCCTTGGAAGTTGACTTGTCAAAACCAGAAAACAAAGTTTTTGTTTCATCACTTTCGCAGTTTGCGCTACAAAAGTAACAGTGCTTTCATAGCGCATTTCCTCTTTTTTGAACTAGAGGAACTATGAAATGGTGGATTCCTGGCTAATTGAAGAAATTTTGCCTAAAAATTAATTGAATGACCCTTAAATGAAAAATGTGAATATTTGACCATGGAATGGACCTCTAAAGACCTTAATTGAATTCAGATGATGAGCATTAAACCTATAAAAATCTAACCTGCCCTTAACCAAACCATAGATTGACTTCTAAACCTAATTTGAAGCATGACCAGAAACAAACGTAACACAAATGATGTTTATTTTTGAGAAATTTTGGGTGATAACAACTGGAACAACAACAAAGATTACCCAACAACATCACAATTGTTCTGAGCGCTGACCTAGTGAATTTCAATCAGAAAAACCCATACGTGGTTTTATGCATAGAAACTCACGTATTTATGCAATTCGTCTTTAGGAAACCAACGTATCAAATTTAAACTTATGAAATTAATTAGTTTTAAATAGAGAGGCAGATACAACTCCCAACTTCTTTCTGAGGTATTTAAATGCTTCCCTAGGAAGAGGTTTAGGAAATATATCAGCAATTTGTTCTTTGGAAGGAACAAACTCCAATTTAACCTTTTATTCAACCACTTGTTCACATAGGAAGTGATAATTTATAGGAATGTGCTCAGTCTTGGAATGCATAACAACATTCTTTGAGATACTAATGGCACTTGTATTATCACATAAAATGGAGATGGGAGGTGAACACTTGATTTGAATGTCTTGTATAGTCTACATCATCCAAATTAGTTGTGTGCAACATGATGCATCAACCACATATTCTACTTCTAATATAGATAAGGCAATAGAACTTTGTTTCTTGCTGAACCAAGATACTAATTGGGACCCCATATAGAATGCACCACCACTAGTGCTTTTTCAATCATCAACATTTCCAGCCCAATCTGCATCTATATAAGCATGAAAATTAAGATCAGCATTCTTTGGATACTAAACCAAAGTCTTGAGTCCCTTGTAGATATTTGAATATTCTTTTTACTTCCTGAATGTGAGACTCTTTTGGATTAGCTTGGAATCATCCGATAATCCTAGCTGCATGCATAATGTCTGGTCTTGTTCCGATTAGATAAAGCAGACATCCAATCATGGATCTATATTCTGGTTGATTCACCGTGGGAGAATCATCGTGAAATCTGAGGCTACATCCAGTTACCATTTGCGTGCTCATAGGTTTGCAATCTTCCATCCCATACTTATTCAGAATTTTCTTAAGATATTTTTCTTGTGATAGAAATATGCCATCTGTTGCTTGTTGCATTTGTAAGCCAAGAAAGAATGTTAGTTCCCCAAGTAAATACATTTCAAATTATTGCTATATAACAGAAGAAAATTTCTAACTCATGGACTCTTCATTACTTCCAAAAATGATGTCATCAACATATACAACTACAATCAATAGTTTATCCTTGTTGGTGAAGATATATGTCAAGATGATATTACCATGCCCGAGGAGCTTGTTTGGGACCATATAAAGCCTTTTTAAGTTTGAAAACAAGTTTTTCATCATTTCCCAGAATGAATCCTTCTCGTTGTTCTATATAAACTTCTTGTTCTAGATCCCCATTGAGAAAGGCAGATTTAACATCTATTTGATAAACTTTGATTTGTTGAAAAATTGAAAAAGTAAGAAACATTCTTATGGCTTCAAGTCTAGCTACAGGAGAAAATGTTTCTTCAAAGTCTATACCTTCTTGCTGAGCATACCCTTTACAAACAATTCTAGCTTTGTTTCTAATGACATCTCCATTTTCATTTAAATTGTTTTTGAATATCCATTTTTCTCCAATCACATTTTTATCATGAGGTCTTGGAACCAATTCCCAAGTATGATTCTTTTCAATTTGAACAAGTTCTTCATTCATGGCTTGAATCCAAAATTCATATTTCCTAGCTTGATTGACATTCTGTGGTTCAATAGTGGATAGAAAGGCTAGATAGCTAGGAGATCCTACAAGATTTCTTCTTGTTTGGACACCTGATCCCTTTTCTCCCAAAATTTGAGATTCTAGATGATTCTTTTGAACATACCTGGAGGAAGCCTTTTCAGATAGATCTTCTTCTGGTGCTTCATTGGGTTCATCTTCTACATTGTTGCTATTTTATGTAGGAAGATATACATCATTATTATCTTCATTCGTTGGTATTTCCCTTTTGGGAGCTGAGAGAGACTCATCAATTACAACATCAATACATTCAAAAAATTTCTGAAGTATTTTGATGTAACATTTATATTCTTTACTTCTAGAAGAGTAACCAAGAAATATTACTTCATATGCTCTAGGTTCAATCTTACCAATTTTTTCATCATTGTGCTTGATAAAATATTTTCTTCCGAAAACTCTAAAGTGATTTACGATGAGAAGATTTCCATACCAGAGTTCATAAGGAGTTTTATCATTATTCACCCATATATTAGCCTTGTTCAAAATATTTACCGTAGTATGTGCTGCTTCTCCCCAAAAGGTATTGAGAGCTCTAGATTCATCAAGCATATCCCGAGCCATTTGTTTAACTTTCCTATTCATCCTTTCTTCCATGACATTTTGTTGTGGGGTTCTAGCTACAGAAAAATGTCTTTTTATGCCATGATGTTCACAAAAATCAAAGAATTCATTTGATATATATTCTCCTCCTCGGTCAGATCTAAGACATTTTATTTTTAGATCTAATTCATTTTTAACCAAAGCTTTGAAGATCTTAACTTTTTCAAATGCTTCATCTTTATGTTTCAGCAAACTGATCCAACACATTCTAGAGAAGTCATCAATAAATAAAATATAGTATTGTTCTCCGTGAGGTGATTTTTTTCTTACAGGACCACGTAGAACAGTATGTATAAGTTCAATGGGCTTACTTGTTGATCCTTCTTTAGCATTGAATTGCACCATGGTTTGATTACCAAATTGGCGTGATTTGCATATGATACTTTCAGGTAGAGTGATGTTGGGAAGATCACGAACCGCTTTGAGTCTGCTGGATTTTCTTATTTGAGAGAAGCTCAAATGTCCCAACCTTCTGTGCCATAACCAATTTTCTGAAGATTTACCCAAGTAGCATTGTTCTTGGCCACCTTTCAATACATACAGATTGGTGTTCTAGTTCCTTTTTTTAACTTTTTTCCTATGTCAAGTTCACGTACTATACATTCTTTTGAACTAAAGGAAAACTTCATTTCCTTGATCACACTTTTGACTTACACTTAATAGGTTGTGTTTTAATCCATCCACATACATAAAATTGTTAGCTTTCACCTTTTATTTTAGAAAAACATAACCTTTTCCTTTAATGACAGCAGGAGAGTTATTTCCAAAAGTAACATTATTTTCTTTCTTTAGAGCATTGTATGAAAGGAGTTTATTTCTATCACCTGTCATGTGTTTTGAGCATCCACTATCAATGTACCATTGATTCTCTTCCCCTTCTACAAATAAAGCTATGCCACAGCTTTCAACTTGTAAATCCTTCTTTCTCCAAACCTTAGAATTTGAAGGTATATGCTCTTTTGGTTGAAGTTTGCTCCTGCATTTAGATTCTTCATGACCAAACCAAAGTTATTGAAATAAGCACATTAAATTTCATTTTGAAGAGGAGAAAATTTGTTATAAGTATTCTTCTTTAGTGGAGTCCCATTTCTTTTATTTCTTTCTTCTCTGGTCATGATGGTTTTCTATGCAACACCATTTGAGTAGCCTTATGACCAAAATTATGACATCAGAAGCATTGTCCATTAAAGAAGAAATTTCTGCGATCATGAAAAATTCTATTTATGTTTACCCACTGATTGATATTTTTGTGATTGTTCTTCCTTGCATTAAAGTGGTCATGCTTTACTTGATTAGTTTCTATGTTCTTTTGCTGAGAGACAAAATATTTCAGGCTAGCGTTAGATGCATTTAGATAACTTGGTGCTGAAGACTGAGATGATTCTCCAATATATCCAAGAGCTATCTTTATAAGAAGATAGCATTGTACCTTGATAATTTCATCTAAGGTTACAGATCCTTTAGAAAATGTAAGATTTAAAGTTATCACTTTCTCAATTTCCTTTCTTAGACTTAGTATTTCACATTCTAATTTCTCATTATGATTCTCCTTTTCCATAAGCTGATTTTTTAGAGTGTCTATGGCAATCTTGTTTTCTTCCAAAAATATTTTGAGATTATTTTATTCTTCAAGAAAGTCATTTTCTTCTAATGCATCCATAAAAGTATGACTAGAGTCCTTTTCAAAATCCATGAGTAGTCTAATATCTTGATCAGATTCTCCTTCTTCACTATTTGATATACCATCATTATCTTCATGAGTATAATAGCTTTTTCTATTGATAAACATTTTCTTATTTCCTTTACCTCTTCCTTTCCATTTTCATGACTATCTTTATTGGGACATTTAGCAGCATAATGACCAACTTTTCCACAAGCAAAACATTTAAAAGGAAGCTTACCTTTGAACCTTCCAGTGCCAAGTTGTTGCTTCTTTACAAAATTTATCTCATCTTCTTCTAAAACATACCCTGATCCTTCTTGTTCTTCTACCTCCTTTCCTTTTGCAGCAGATCTAAAAACAACTTCTTTGACTTTAGATGGACCTCCTTTTATCATTTCACAAGAAATAAGAATCTCATGAATTTGAACAAAAGTAAGAGTTTGTAGATCTTGCTTCTCTTCAATAGCAGACACTTTTGACTCAAATTTGGGAGTTAGAGATCTTAAAACCTTTTCTACCATAGTAATGTCAGATATGGTTTCACCCAGATTTCTCATACAATTTACAATATCATCTAGACGAAAAAAGAAACTGGTAATGATTTCGTCATTATGCATTCTGAGTTTTTCATATTGAATTCTGAGAGTTTGGAGTATAGCACTTTTTTACTTGGCATCACCTTCATAACTTAGAATGATTTTATCCCATATCTCCTTTGTTGTACACAATCGCATGAATTTGAAAAATTTTGATTCAGTGAAGCTTCCCAATAGTGCATTGACAACCTTTGCATTGGTTTCATAGTTATTTCTTACTGCTGAATTTGTAGGAACTGAAGTTGGATATTGATAAAATTATTCAACTATAGCCCATCCATATTCTCTAAGAGACTGAAGATAGGATCTTGTCCTTGTCTTACAGAAGATTAAGTTGTTTCCGTTCAAGAGAGGAGGTATGATAGATGTTGTCCCATCTTGATTGCTCATCTTAGCGGATCTTCCTTCTAGCGATTAATATTCTTCAGAAGGATCTGATCTAAAACCAATTGTTGGGAAAAATACTGAGAGGGGGGGGGGTTAATAAGTATTTAGAGCTTACTGATAATTTTGACTTTTTCTTTACTGAATTCCATACGCGACTTTGATGAACCCAACTTGCGTATACTGATATAATTTTATTGTTAGAAATAATTTTCAGAAACAATATTTAACTCATATTATTAGTGATGCATCTATTAGTTAAGTAGTAAATATGTGTAGTAAGAGCAAAATAAATCATCACATAAGGGAAACACACATGAACACCAATATTTAAGGTGGAAACCCAATTTGGGAGAAAACCACCACTGTTGTTGTCTCTGTCTTTAATATTTATTATATGGAAAACTGCTTACAATCTTGTACTGATGCAGACTCATATTAGTACGCTGGCATCTACTTGCATAAGGTTGCAAGCTTCTCTCATTTTCCAGCTACAACTGGGAGGGAGCTACAACCCCCTGATCTCCTTTACTAGCCACTACTAGAAGGGAGCTTCAACCCCCTGATCAGAACACCAAATTCTACTGGCAAGAAGCTTCTACTTCCCTCAAAATAACTACAAACCATGATTCCTCAATATTCATACTGGATCACACAACTTCAACACAACCCTTCACAAATGTAAACAATAATAAACTTCACCCAATACATCAAACTGAACAGTGAGATCACTTTAATCATAACACTGTAACAACCATATTTCAAAATCATTATGTAGAATCAAATTCAATCCTAAACATTCATTATCTCAAAAAGCATATGCTACTTTTCTTCACTGAACCCACATGTATACTTTCTTTTCTTAACACCAACCTGCGTATAGATCTATGAATACTGTTTTCCAGAATATGATCTGTCTCAGATCCAGATTTGAGCCATTCAATCATATATATTTTTAGAATTGCAGAACCCTTGATCAGTCAATCATCATAACACATATTTTCTCACTCATTGATCATATTTGTACATAATCATATTAGCAGCATATAAAACAATCAGGCAACCTATATCTACATGAAGACTTCATTGACAGATAGCAGAAAAATAGCAGCAATAACATAAAACCTCTGCAATAAGATTCATAAAACCCTAACTTCCATACGCACATTTTCTGAAGCAAACCTACGTATATACGCGCTTTTACTGAGACGAACTAGCGTATAGATCTGTAAATATCAATTCAACAGAATGTTTCAAGTCTATAGAACTTACCCAGATTTATTCACTCTACTTCAGGAAACATGCTCTAGGTCTTAGACCTAATCATCTCTTCAATGGATCATGCAAGAACATAGTCATTTCAGGTCTAGAGATCTTGATCAATCTATCTAAGGGTGCATCATAAATTCAGATTTATCAATAAAACAGAGTTCATCCTATGCAGACGTACTTCTGAGAGAAGTATTTAGTGATATCCCTTACACCTACACACCTTTTCACTATGATCTTCTTCTCCTTATATATATTTTAGCCTTTACCAATACCATGAGTCAAAACCACACAGTTGCCGATGGTATTCTTGTATGAAATCAAATAGACGGCATGACGCTCAAACTTGTGTGTTAGTACTATGGTAATTTCCCCTGGTATTATCTTTCTGGAGTAAAAAAGGCATACATGGCTTGGATCATTCTTATCCGCGTGTATACGCGACTTCTCCTTTAAAAACTCGCATATAGAATCTTCAATATGAATATTACCAAATCTTCTGCTGGACATTACACATTTCTTCTGATGTACTTCTGAGCTTCTACTGAAGACATATAATTCATATTTTACTAGATATTTTCCATCAAGGACAACATATTAAGACATAGGAATCATATTGCCAACAATGAATTCCAAGAAAGTAACCATACCATCAAAATTATTAATCAAAATTGTGAAATTTAATATCAAAGAATAAAGGAGAATTCTGAAATAAAATTATAAACTTATACTTAATCACACTCTCACACTTATGCATTTGTCAAAACAAAATGAAAAAAATCCTAAGAGTTTTGGGGCGACAGACTAGCTGGTGGGCCCAAACCACCCAGCTCGTTGCATTGATAAAAGTTAAATCACAATCCCAAAATACCTAGAAATAATAAGAATAAATCAGATGCTAGTTTGTATTAATCTCAAAGTCCTGTTACATCAACATAAGATAGTGCAAAGCTTTGCTCCAGTGGTCCCCTCTAAGGATCATCCCACCGAAAATATGATCTTCCATTTACTCCCTTGCCTACCAAAATCTCTATATCGAATCCTATCAATCGTCTTTTCCTACATTACAAAGCCTTCGTATTTATAACAACAATTCCTCCTAATTATCTAGATAGAAGGTTAACAGTGAAGATAATTTTAGAGTTTGTAAACTGATTTCTAAATCAAAATAAGTAAATTATTGATTTGAATGGAACCCCATCTATTGCGAGGCTCCATATAAATAAAATGACCAGTACTGAGTAATGAGATCTTTGCTATAATATCCATGGGAATATCATGTTGTTAATATACCTTGTGGCTTCTCAAAAGTATTTTGATTGTATGCTTTGACATTTACTCTACACATTGCTTTGAAGATTCGAGTGCGATTAAGGGAATACATCACCATCTTCGACCTTTTATCTTCAAAACCCATATGCTCGTTTTCCATCATGACAACTAGATGTATGATAATGATGGAGGTGAGGACATGATTTGTACTACACGAAAAGTAACTACACTGTTGGAACATGAACTCTTCTACTAGAACAAGAACTATACATCTATCACAAGGATAACATGTTGTTATCACTGGAATATCAGACAAGCAAAAACGACATTATTAAATGTCAGGCAAAAGGAATCATAGGGCTAAGGAACATTATAGGATCTGTAAAATTAAAAAAATCTCTAAGGTCAAGAGGTAAAAATCAAATTGTGCACTAGAAACACATGCAAAATGCGCCTTGTGTGCATTTTCCTTCGATAGGAATGCTGGTCTGTGCGGCTTTCCCTCAAAAACCCACGCGGTCCCAGGAGTGGCAGAAGTCACTTTCCTAGACCACTTAACACACTTAAGGAAATGATCCTCCACTTGAGGCCACCCAAGGACAACCGCCTAAGCCACCTTGGGACCTTAAGTGAGCACACAAAGGAATAAACCCTCTCTCTTGGGTCACCATCTACAAATGTACCAAGAGAGGGAAAGAGTATTTGAATTTCCCTATAAATTTCCACCAAGAGATGAAAAAAGGGAGAGTGCATTGTTATGCTGCCCAAATTTCTCATGAGCAATCTAGTAGTGTGCAGTCCAGAGAAACAGTAGAGTGAGGATTAAGTTTTTGGCCACCCAACAACTTCAATCCTTTGGAGTAGAGAGAGAGACCTTGTGACATCAGCTAAAGGGTAAAAACTCCATTCCACAGGGTCTTAGAACTCCATAGTTCTAAGGATCCTTTGGCAAGAGTGGAAAATTGTATCGTTCTTCCTAATAGCAGTCAATAAGAGGGGAATTTGATTCCACTGTTTGCATTATTGACATATTTGACTCTTTCTAAGATTTTGTTTTTGTTTAGTTTAGTTGTGTTTTGTCTCATTATATGCATATTACATTCCATAATTTAGTGTGTTTTATATTTATTAGCATGTGTTCACTAACCTGCTAACTATATTTTCTTCCTGTGCCCATAGCTTGGAAAAAGCAACCACTCCTCCCAAGCACCAGTGGATTTTTACACTTGTGCACCAAAACCACCACTACACAATTGATGACTCCGCTTGCTTTACTTTTTAGTTAAGTGGTTGCACTTATTGCAAGGGCCTTATCTCTACTCTAGAGTGTTGTTGAGACAGCTCCCCTTCTCTTATTCTCTCCTCATTCACCCACAGTGAAATTTGTAATTCATGAGTTCCGTAAATTCCATTTATAGGAAAACTGTGTGGTTTTTACTCAGACAAACACGAAGATCCATGCGATTTTAGCTTTGACCTGTGCATAGATTCGCGCATCTGTGTGAAAATTTTCCGTGCAAAAACCATAGACCAAATTTATTTGTGATTTTCTTCAATTTCCCAATTATAAAGTGACTGGCATCCTAGAGAAAAAAATTTAACACTATGTGTGGTGTCCCATGATTGTTTAGAACTTGATTTTGGCTGCGTTTTAGTATTGCTAGTTGCATAGTTTTAAATTTAACGTCTATCTTCAAAAAACTCACATAGTTTAAGTAGGGGGAAATTGAGTTGAAATCTGAATTAACTCATTTTTGTGAAAATAGACACAAAAAACACAGATAATTAGCTGGAGTAAGTGGCCCTAATCACATATGCTTAGATAGTTTTCATTTTTTCCTAGTTAGATCATTAATTTTAGTTTAAATTTTTGCACTAGGAGTTCAAACCAAGACCTAATTATCTTAAGAGAAGTAAGTAATCTCTGCTGCCCTTGTAGCTTTTGGTGACCCTAGGTAAGCATACAAAATCTCTCTTTTGATAAATTTCCATCTCTCTTTAGTTAATCATTTAGATTAATTAGGCAAAGTTGTAAGCAGCCCACTATCCGCACATGATTTGGTTATTGCAAGGAACAATCAAAACATAGACTAATAGGGCACGTGTATTGGATCACCGCATATCCACATCTTAAAACTGTGTCATTGTTCACTTTTTTCTCTCACACTTGCACACCATAAGTGAAGTAAAGACTCCTTAAAACTAACCTAATTGAACTCACTAAATTTCCCCATAGGGGCCATAAGAAAAATTATAGTTTAGGTTAAGACCATGGGGGTAGGCATCCAATAAGCCGCCATGGTCAGTTTACATCTCAAGACATAGAATTTGAGTAAATATGGAGCTTTAAATCCATCTATATTCACACAGAGAAGAAAACCTGAGCACCATAGACGCTCGATTCAGAGGGGGTTAAGCTTAGGCCCAGTGCGTGCGGTATTATTTGGGGCTACCTGACCCATATAATGCTTGGTACTGGTAGTTGATTTACCAAGAAGTTCAAGACTCAAATTATCATGTGGGACAATAGTACTTAGTGACTCAATCTAGGGCATCCTTCCCTATAGGTAACAGTGCAAGCATCATTAGATCCTCTACCGATTACCTTGGTCAATTCTTCGACTACTGGAAGGCATTGCCAGTTCTTTCGAGACGTTAGCCCTAGTACCCACCAAAATATATCTGCGCAAGGCCGAGTTATAATTAAGAGTGTGAGGATGTTTAGGTCTTTAGGATTTTGAGAATCACAAGCAAAAACTAAAACTTTTTTTTGATTGATTGATCACATAGAACTAATTTAAAGGAAAATTAATTTTCTCTTTGTTTTATGTATGTCGTCACCATTTTTTCTTTGAACTCTCCCCTCTCATAGAATTGAATATTTTTCGAAGACCATACCTAGTCGACATCATAATGGACCCAATAGGACCTCGTCGATCTAAACATCTTTTGGACCTCCCCCCATTAGCGGGAGTAGTTCCAGTTATTTCGCCATTTAGGCGTCAAAGACGGAACACCGCCACCCTTATCAACTCATCCTTTATTGGGGCATATTTAGTGAGGAACCCCCGAGGGTCACCCAAGGCCACACCTGTGGAAAACACCACAGGGTCACCACATACCACTCCTGCCACAACCCCTAGGGGGCAGAGAAGAGCTACCCATTCATGAGTCAAGTGAACACAGACGGATACGTCACAAACAAACCTCGTATCTAACCAGAACCCTGTGTTTTCACAGTTTGCAATGGCACTAAACACATAATTACTATTCTTAGCATCATTGAACTTACCCAATCTAACCAAGTTAACGAATAAATCTATTGCACACAACCCTACATGGCGCCCCATGCCCATGAAGCTCCCTTCAGACATTCCAAAATTCGAAGTGAAGAAAGCTAAAGACCCAGAAAATCATATAATGACTTTCCACTTGTGATGTTTGTCGAATAACATCATTGATGATACTATTTGGTTGAGACTATTTCAGTGCACTCTAACCATACCAGCTATGAAATGGTATGTGGAGCAACCTTCTGCTACACATGGAACCTTTAGTGCCCTCACTACAATTTTCCTCATGTATTTTCAGCTACCCATCCACCATTATTCCATGATGGAATTATTGACAGATTTTAGATAGACACCAATCGTCCATATCTCAGACCATCTCCATGAATGGTGGCAACATCACAGATTGTGAAAAGCGAAACTCAAAGATCGAGTCCTGTTGGACCTATTCCTGAAAACTATCACTACAGATATTTCAAAAGATGTAACAAACCAAAAACCTACATCCGAAGAGGATTCCATCAGTAAAGCCTAGTAGCTCAAGATGATTTACACACAGTCAAGATACATTTATAACATCATGCCTAACACCCCGTGCCTACAAACTTATAAGAATTTCCAGGTGCATCGAACACTGTAGACGGATTGATTAGGTCACTAGCCCAAAATCACCTAGGCAACAATAGTTAGTACCCCGGTTACACATATGATCCTAACCAAAAAATCCCGCTACCAGGCTACCATTAAATTCATCATGAACCATTGCAAAACATGACCAATAGGGCGCAGTCGTACCATCATCAGCAAGGAGGAACATACCCTCCTGCTCAAGGGACCTAGGATGCAGCTAGGAATGATGACGGAAGAGCTTCCCCCTAGTAGCCATTCATAAACCAGGGACAAGGACCCCAATATTCCCAATCCCCAATACAAAACCCACCTGTGAAAAATAATTCACAGGTGAACTCCAGGCACAACCATGCCAATCATATAATGAGGAGAATCCTAGCTATCCTCCTAATGTGGCAAGGAAAAAATAAAAAAAAAAACAAAAGGGAAATCTTGGACAGGGGGAAACAATCAACAACGCCCTCCACTAGCTCAAGCTAGAGGAAAATCCAACCAAAATCAAAACCAGGAGCTAAGTAACTCCCAAGGGAAGAACAAGCGGGTGAATATTTAGACCAATCACTCTTGCACAATCTGTGGTGAGTATGGCCATTACACTCACCACTGTTCTGATCTCCTTCAGCTGAAGAAGCTCCAGGGTAACCGAGGACAAGGGGGATCCTCACAGTAGATAGCTGTCATGTAGGAGCCCTTCCCCCACCAAGGGACATTTAGCACCCAATAGTAGCAACAAACTCTCGACGATTCTGGAAAAAACAACCACAAAATATACATGACTGGCAAAGATTTTTTTTTTAGACACAAAACCGAAATTAGGATACCCGTCCAAACACCAATGCGTTAGGGGCTAGCACGAGTGCACCCACATCATCGTTGAATATATAGAAGACACCTATTGAACCTTTGAAAAATATGGCTAAGGGGCCAACTAGGTGAGTAGGAAACCACTCCAAAGTAGCCCATAACTATAGCATTGTGGATGATTTATCCCAATCTCTTACTGCCATGTTAGCTTTGGAGGTATTACAATCATGCCCAAAGTGAAGGAAAGCGTTACTTTCTATGGTATGTGCCATCAACCCTGTCAATTCGCAACTAATGCCTGTCGATTTAGATAAACCCACCCCTAGGCTTCCTTCATCAGTTTCCTTCGAGATAGCGGTGTCATTCCAAAGCATCACTATCCACCACTGTACTATTGACGAGGGTGTATCCACATGCATCGTGTCAAAGAACGTCTAAAAGAATTTGGGGTCTCTTAAACTAAATCTATCAGACATCACACTCAGAGCATACGATGAGTGCCCATCCACTCCCATCAATCTCTATAAAAATGTTCCGATCTTCTTGGTCGGAAATATGGTCCTTATAGACATTGAAGTCTTGGATTCTCAACTAGATTACAATATATCCCCTGGGTGGAGTTATATGTACACCATGTCTACCATAGCCTCCTCTGTCTTCCAAACCCTGATGTTCCCCCATGAGGATCACATAATTACTATCGACCACTTGACATACCACGACAATGGATCCCTAACGAACACTGATGTCATTCTACCCTATGTAGACACATATGCTAAGATGCTCACACGATACCAAGAATATGGCCCCAACCAATTCAAAACATCATCTATTCTCAGTTCATTCCTAGGAGATCCCCCTGTTATACAACAATCATCATTTGATATCAGAGGGGCTCCAATGTGCATGATGTCTACATCAAGCACCTAAACCAGCAGCAAGACGAATACGAGAAGCAACAACATAGAGACCTTAGCCGCGGTAGCCTCTGTAGCCTATGTTTCCTCCCAAACTCCTTTCCTCTAGACTCCATCTCGTTTTGTGTCACAACAAGTCTTGGAAACAGTGGTGTTTCCAAACCTATCTTTTGCAATACTAGCTTGGTACTTGGTCCTACCTACCTCAATGGGAGTCATAAACGTCACCTCTACAGGGTTAATCCCCCTCACTTCTGAGGAGGCCCCACCTACCACATGTTAAGGAAACTACCACAACCATCCCATATAAGGAAATTTCCATCGCAAAACCAATTATTACGAGCAAGGAAAGCAATAAAAAGGGGAAGAAGGTAGAAAATCCCACCATACAATGGGAATTACAACCTTGCGCCATATGCGACATAGTATGCCACCCTACCCACATCTACCCAGAGCTGTACGACCTAAAACTACTCCTTAACTCTAAGATAAATATAGCGGCAACAAGTTCCCGTAGAAAAGAACTAGCCAGCAAAAATCAAGGCAAGGCATTGCGTACCAATCATGCATGTGCTATTTGTGGAAATTATGGGCATTACACCCATCATTGCCCAGAAATATATAGAGATGCCTTACATGCGATTAAGCAATCCTATCAAGAGGATCCTTCCATCCAGTTGACTGGAGAAGAACCTCATGTCATTTTATACTTGCAGGAGGCATGGCAGTCACTAGAAAGACTCCCATTCATTTCCCCTCCCCCTATCAAGCGGTATGCACTCTACAATGAACGAGATCATTTCATCATCAAATGTGTAGCCCTGGAATTGTTTCAATGATGGTATCGAGTTCATGTAGTATACCACGCTGACCTTCTAGCCATCCAAAATTCATGTCAAGTATGTGGTGCCAATCACCCATTACACCATTGTCACTATATACCTAGATTCCATGTAGCGTTAACAAGTTTACGCATGAACATAGTATGCCTCTCCTTAGAAGACGACTCTGATACAAAATCCATGGATAGCTCGACAATGTAGGAGGATGTGACAAGTAGAACCATCCTCTTCCTGTCAGCTGAAAAGCGGCCGACCAGGGAACCCTTATTCACCCCCAACCACCCTCCATAGAGAAGACCAACATGTGTGTTATGTAACACATGCAACCATGTGGTCGCCACATGCCCAAACCTAGAAGCGCTACGGCGCTAGTACCCGATCACGTCACCAAATGAATAGGATGGGAAAATCCAAGAATGATGTTCTTTTCTAGTATGTCAAGGCAACCATCATGATCAATGCTACACTTATATCCCTTGAGTGTGCCCACTAATCAACATCATTCATACATTAGAAATGCACCACCAAGATATCACCAGTCCAGAGCTTAGAAAACACAATGGAAGGCAGATTTTTCCCAGGCAGCCCACCACATTTCCACACCGACACGTTGGGTAAGTTATAAAGGCACATCGGCCTAGCACGGCCCATGTCCAGCCTAGGCAGGCATGTAGACTATGCAAGAGAATCGACCAATAGGTAAATCAGTGTAAAAAACTAAATCACCTCAGGAAAAGCTTTCGCATGGTCTATTCCCGCCCTCAGAGACATCTCTCTAACTAGGATAAAATCACACAATTATATTGTCTAATCTACTCACATTTTCACCATACTATGAAATGTGAACATCTCCCCAATCTTCAAGCGGCCAGATCAATGTTAAGTATACACTCCCCAAAAGAGTTAGAAATACCCAAGCCAAAAAATTGGAAATGGAAGTAGAGGACCCTCTCCCCTATGCCTAATCCCTTCCAAGCATCCACTTCAGGGACAAAGAGTAGTGTCGGTTACCACACAATATACTCGGTCATCATAGTTGTACCTTGAACCATTTGTACTAGCCATAAACATGAACCAGAGGCATTCTCATTGATGGAAACATTTAAGCACCTTTGCACCATGCACAACTTCCAAATCTTAGAAATTGCTCACCCTAATGAGGAATATAGCCCTACTCCCATGCAAGCTCCCACGATGGAAATTCCTCCCCCACAAAATGTTGACAACATGATACACCATATACTATTCATATCATAATGTATTGGAATGATGACTCAGGTTGTCTGCTCATAAGTCATAGGTGTCGATTCAGCTACAACTATGAGAGTATTTGTACCAATGAAAATGTAAAACAAATCCGTATGAACTCGGTTGACCGCATCTGGTTCCACCACATCGACGATGGAATCCTTTTCATGTGTGTCAAATAGCTCTGTTAAGACTGAATCTCTTCCTCCTAGACTTACGCAGACTCAATCCCCCTCAGTATCCTTATTCCACTCAGATGAGGATATCCTTCAGGCCATGACGGAGCCAGATTATCCATGGAATGCAATGCATCACTGCTCGTTTTTTCTTCCTAAAGAATGTTCTGCCCTAACAAGCCAAGAACCCAAGAGATTTATGTAATTGAATAAAAAAAATTCCTTCCATTAGGGAAATTCGATTGGTTCAAGAATCCCATTCTAGCGCCTGATGTGTTTGAAGAAGGGAACATGTCAAACATTTCGCCTGCCATCAAGGTGAATATCTCTAGAAATCCTAAAAAAGTGGAAGAAATCTCACTGGGGGTAGCATGTTCACCAAAAGAGATAACATCTTACACCTAGTTGCTACAATAGTATCGAGATATCTATGTGTGGGACTACTCGGAAATGTCTGGGCTCAATCCCACTATTGTAGAGCACCATATTGACACCTGGCTTGACATACCACCAGTATGCCAGAAACATCATCAACTACACCCATCCAAGTCAGAAGAAATAAAATGAGAAATAAACAAGCTTCACAAAGCCACATCCATCTACCCCATCGCTTACACATCTTTGGTTTCCAACCATGTTGCCATCATGAAAAAAATGGCAGCATACGTGTTTGCACGGATTTTCATGATTTGAACAAAGTGTGTCCCAAGGAAAACTACCCCATCCCATTCATCGACCAAGTCATTGATTCTTGTGCAAGTCATGAGGCCCTCTCTTTGATGGGATGACTTCTCTGGGTAAAATAAAATCCAAATCCATCACAACAACTGGTACAAAACCACGTTCACTACCCCCTAGGGCACATTCACATAATAGGTAATGCCATTTGGCCTAAAGAATGCTGGAGCCTCTTTCAAGAGGGCCATGAATTATGTCTTTCATGACTTGGCACACCTTATCCTCGCCTACTTGGAACACCTCACCATCTGATCCAAGAAGCGATTAGACCATCTCGAGGATCTGCGATTGGTATTCCAACAATGCCACCAATACAACATAAGTTTGAACCCCCTCAAGTGTGTCTTCTGCATCATAGCAAGATGAATTTTAGGTTTTATCATGTCCCAAAAAGGAATTAGAGTGGATTCCCTCAAGTTCCAAGCTATCGTAGAGGTACCACCACCTTGAACCCTCAAGAAACTACAAAGCTTGCGGGGAAAGCCCAACTTTCTGAGATGTTTTGTCCTAGATTACACCACTTGCAGTCAAGGATTCCTACATCTCCTTTGTCAGGACATCTCATTCAAATGGGACAATCAAGCCCAAAAATCATTTGATGTGCTGAGAGACACATTGTCTTCAGTACCATTGATTAGTCCCCCATACTACAATGAAGACTACATCCTATATCTATCAGCATTTGAGACCGCTTTGGTTGAGTATTTATCCAGGAGGGCCCAGATGGGAAGGATCACATAATATATTACATTATAAAAACCTTATAAGGATCTGCATTAAGATATGAGAATGAAGAAAATACTACCTTAGAATTAATTCACGCAGTCCAAAAAATTCTCCACTACATAATCTTAAAGACTGCAACAGTCACCGCAGATATTAACCACATCAAATTCTTGCTCACACACCCTTTAATGAACCATAAGTACGCCTACTAGATATCCATTATACAATAATACGACTTACAGTTTCGCTCCCCCAATACGACTTACAATAATCTTAGCGAAGTTCATTACGGACCTCCCAAGTCACACCAAAGGATCACCAGTCAACGATTCTCTCCCGGAAGAATATCTCTTCCTTGTAACGACATATGAACCTTGGTACGAAGATATTCCCATTTTTTAAAGAACCCAATAGTTTATACCCCAGCTCACTCATGATGAGCGTCGGTGCATCTTCCACTCATGATGACCGTCGGTGTATCTTCCACCATGAACCTTGATACCTCCTCATGGGAGATGTCTTATACCGACGGGTCATTGACACCATCTTATGTTGATAGCCCCTCTCTCAGGCCATCAATGTCTCTAGCCATATATCTTCAAGGTCATCAATAAACCCATGAGTATGCATACCCTGGGTCAGGTGGTCCACATGGCCCCATGCATCCTCTAAGTTAGCGGTCTGGACCTCCATACCAACCATATACTCTACCATCTCTTCCATACGAGCATCCGCTGCCTTGGTGCGAGTGATCGTAGCAGCACACTTTGTAGTAGACGAACTGCTACCCTATCTACATGAATGAACCTCATCACTAGGAGCTCCATCCTGGGGCTACTTCGGGTATCCTCCCTACACCTCAGCTGGGAGTGGAGCCCCTTGAACCCTCCAGGGTGGATGATGTCCTACCAATCGAGCTATAGGACACCCAACCTCGCCAACATCTGCAAGAGTAACAAAAATATGTCACTGTCATCATAATACAGATATATACCATAAATACTAAACAAATGCAGAATAAAATGAAAATATCAAACCTGATGTACCCCATGCATATCCATCAAGAAGACCCATCTTTATATCTCCTTGGAAGTCCATCCCAGTGTATGGATAGGGGAGGAAAATTTGAGGGTTGGCCTCAAACCAAGCCTCGATAGTAGCATTCCAATAATGCCCTATTGGACCTCCACCACTGCGAGGCATAACAGGAGCCCATCTCCTCATGCGAGGGTCCCCTATGACCCCCCACAGGCACAAATAACACGGGTCAAAGTAGCACCACCCTCTGGTACATGATGCTAGAGAGGATGCTAGCATATATGAATATCTTAGATCCATCGCGAGCCTTCACTACTTGGGCCACAATCCCATCATAGTAGTGACAGGAAAAATCAAAGAAGTTCCTGACCCTAAAACAATGCACAACACCTAGCTATGGCCCTGATGCCCTGTGTGGCGACAACAACCCCGCCAGTCACACAATCATGGAGCACATCGCTGGGCCAAATATTTCATTGACTCAGTTGTAATGCAACCCTTCGTGAGAGGCACCCCACCATAATGAATCTGAGAAAATCATCAGAGGTTGACCCTCCTTGTATGGAAGCACCTAACCCTGAGGTAGTAATCCTATCATGAAGTATATAATCTTCTCCGAACAGATACTCAAGTTGCACCCTCTCAGCGCCATAACTCTACACCACCTGTTCCAGCAATAGATCAGGGAACGTAGTAGCCAATCCTATGAATATGAGGAGGTCATTCATAAGAAACTTGAGAAGACCCCATCGCACTAACTTCTACTAGGTGCTAGCATCCACTTCCATAGCGACTCGGAGGTCATGACCTCCACAACATCCTGTCACCAAATAGACACACATCAGTGACATAAAAAACAATAAAAATTTGAAAAACTTCCAAAAAAATTTAAAAAATTAACTTTGTCCTTTTAGCGCCCCTATTTCTCAAACATGTGCATTGATAGTGCACCTGTTTCTCAGACAGGTGAGGAGGTTTCACACACAAAGCCATGACATGTGCGAAAATTGTGCACAAAGCCTCAGTTTCACGTGCAAATGTTGCACCTGTACCTTGATTTCCTACGTGGTCAAGGTAAAAATCTACCTGGGTTCCGTAAAAGCCCAATTTGTATGGACCCTGACCCAGTCATGCTAAAAATATTAAATGTAGGATGTTATGTGGCCTACCTGGCTCTAGTAGCGTGAGTCCCAGGTGCACAGGATGACAGCAATGACAAGAAAGGTTCTGCAACAGTATCTAACCTTTCACACTCTCAAACACTCAAATGTCTCAAATGAACTGAAATGACCCATATTGGCCTATTTGTCCCCCTTTTTAGATTTTTTGGAGGACCATAACAAGAGCTCAGAGGGCCCAATTGCAAAAAATGAAAGCAAAAAAGGAGGCTCAAAGGAGGCTCTGTACATTCACACCTCCAAAAAATAAAATTTTCAGTGCCGACAGGTATGCCATCTCTTATCTTCTGTTCATTCAACACATGTTTTCAATAATATTTGAATGAGAAATATGCTTTTACTTGGGGTGTTTTGTTGCAAGTATTGTACAAAATATTCATTTCCCTATGCACCGAAGGTTCCAGAGCAGGTATCATTCTACCCTAAGCATGATAGAGTCCCAGAAAAACTCTGCATATCCTGACATCATTTCTCTGCAAGAAATCAACCATAGGTTCCAAACACCTGACCATGTTTATCATCTACCCACCTTGCACATGATAAACATCCTAATTGGTCGGTAGAGCCTCCCCTTCATGGAATCCGTCACTCAAAGTAGACCATGCAGAAGAAAAATCATGATGCCATGGCCATACCACCTCAGTCCAGGAAGCAGTTCATGTCCATCCATCCACCATGCATCAAGTTAAGTTTTACCATATCGAAATAAAAGCCCTTTCCCAGAATACCATATTTTGCAAGCAAATCGAATACGCACGATTGCGTCTTTCATTTGGCCTACCATCCCTCCATCAGGATAGCCCATATATGATATTTTCCATCTACTTAATCATCCCCACTAAATATATCAACCAATGGGGTTCCCACCCTAAGAAAAAACACCCTCCTTGCATCATCAATGAATGAGCATTTTCATGTTTAGGGCACCCATCTCTGTGTTCTATACAATCCAATCCCATTATTTCATTCTTTTGGTAAGTGTACAAAGATCCCAAATGGAGAATAGTCCCCCAGCCACCCATTCATTTTTCTCCCATGGCAGCAGTCCCTAGTCAACCTTGGTTGGAGCATCACACCTTTCATGCATAGCCACCATGACATTCATAACCAACATATACCCACCCTGGATGTTCTACTGAATCCATTGATTTCCTCATCAGAAATAGTTATGAATATCCCCAAGCTACCTCTTTATGCTCCGACCTTGGGCCACTGAATTCCCATCATCAATTTTCAATCATGCCTCACCATCATTCCTATGTTGAACCTATCAAATCCGTGACCCTTGTCCCTTGCATTAGTAGCTCTCTCATTTGGTTGAGGCTCCCTTTTTGTCAACTTCAACACCCATTATACAAAAAGGAAGCAGTACCTTGGATGGATCCTCACGACAATAGGGTCTCCCATGGGCGGCACTGTGGGAATCATCATTTCCCATAGATGGCATCGATTCTCCTAACATTCGACTACGACACAAAATTTCATGTCAATATCGTATCATACTATAAAACCATTGCAATTTTCTCATATTCTTTGAAGATCCATGCCATTATAGGAAACTCTTTCAACAATGCTTACACGGGAAGGTCCTAGTCATACACCCATGCATAAAATGAGAACTTATATGCCATACCAATATTATGCATGTGGGTGCCACAATCAACCTATTTTCAAAGAAAAACTCCCCTGAGGGAATCAAAAATCGTCATCATCAACCAAATCAGTAGATCACTACCATATCAACAACACAAATAAAACCTTCGTCTATTAAATAGAAGTGTTTAGCTAGACAAAGCATTATGATCATGGGGCATGCCCTCCTCATCGAAAAATTGTATTTATTGTATCATACTATTTCTTGAAGTTTTTTGAAAGAACATGGTCACTCTTCTACCCAATGTAAGGGATTTCCAACCTTGAGTTGTATGCGGGTTTGATGCAGGAACATTTGACTTAGAAATTTCATTGTACTTTAGTAGACATAGGGGTCTTATGATTTCAAGGAAGTTGGTTTCCTATGTCCTAAATTAATGTAATTTTAAAATATTTTGAGTGAGACATTTAGAATAGGAATCAATTAATATTTGTGAGGCATTTTGTAAACATTCTCGAATGGTGGAGAACATGAGAGAATTAGGATAGTTGAGAGATTGAGAAATTTGGGAATTAATTGAAAACCTAAGATTAGGAAGCGGTTTCATGATTTTGTGGATTAGAGAGGATCCTTGGGGATTAGTTGAGTAAAAAAAGGACTTAGAGGATATTCAGGATTTTGTTGAGAAGAGAGAGGATCTAAAACTAGAATTAGTTTTAGAACCTTTTGTATAAAATTATAAGCCTCAAGGAATATAGAGGGAGATTCAGGATTTAGACAGGTAGAAAAGGTTTGGATTGTAAAGCCTACAGGTGACAGAGTGATTGAAAAGGAAACTGATTAGAAAATCAGGCTAGAAAAGGAATTTATATGTATATATGTGTTTATTAATATAGATAATTCAATCCCTAAGTTGTGGGGTGTGTATTGAGTGATTTATTATAAAATTTACAGATATTAGAGTAATTTTGCATAATATATGTATGCAGGTGAAATCATACAGAATCAAATAAATTCCGTCATTGTGTATTCCAGCTATAGTTTTCAGGAATCCGTAAGGATTGTAAGTAATTGAGCTTATGGATATGAGTTAAGACTTTGTATAATTGTTAATTGTTTGGTTGTTGATACCTGGAGCGTTGAACTTTTTAGCCATCCTAAGTTGTGGAACATTGGAGCATAATGCCTAAGTAATCAACATCACTTTTGTAAACTATAATAAATAGTTTAAGCTGTTGAATTTTATGTGAGCCTAAACCATGTAGAGGTTGCGTACACACTTGAGAAGAATTCACAGCCGCAATTTCTCAAGCCACCGAATCAACAACGCAATCCACGTAGTAATTGAGAGCACAGATTCGACTCAAGGAATTTATCCACACACCAGATTACCCAAGAGAACTATACAAGTAGCCACGGGTGTTACAAATTCTTCACCATTGCCTCTAGCTTTAGTTTTTGAAAATGAAAGCCCATCTCATCTTATGAATAATGTGGTATGGACTGATTTTTTATATACAAGCTTTCTATGGAATCCTTGAAGCAATTTTATGTACAATGCTCACCAAAAAGGAGAAGGCTATGCATTGGATGAATTCAGAAACCATGAATCAATGGTGAAGTGGAACATTGAAACGGTTTTGCAAAACAACAAGAGGTTTTTGCATGGAATAGAAATGGTAAGAAGTATTTGTTGAAGGGAAGAAAAATAATGTGGAGGTGCCACATCGCATTTAAAAACCATTCATTTTGCGAGTTATAGTGGGGTAGAGTATCATACTCATTGGAGTGTGATTTCCATCAGATAGATTGACATGGATAGATCGCCAACAAAGGTGCATTGAGTATAGACTGTGGGCCCATATTTATATTTGTTGGCATTGTATCTTTTTTTAACCAATGTCAAATACATAGATACATATCTCATTAAGTGGGCATTTTATATGGTTTATAATCATAGTTGTGTCATATGTTAATTAATACCACATGAAGTGTTTCTACTATTTTGGGATGCATGGATGTGATAAGAATTCATATGCATACTGGGGTTATGATTAGCGAATGCTACACCATTTGTGGTATCAGAGAAAAAGTGGATTCTACATGTATTGGAAAGAGGTATGATTAGTTAATGATTGATTTTGTGTGAAATATAATTAAAGTTCTATCGAAAGCTATAACAAAGATTGAAAAAGAAGTTACAGGATCGGATTTTAAATCTGATTGGCAACAGTTGTAGATTGGAAAAGGTATGCAATGGAAGCATGGTAGCCTAAAACTATGAGGAAATTCAAATCTGCAAAATCTAAGTTAAAAAGCAGATGAACCATTCAAAATGTTGGAAACGGAGAGACAAGATCATGACAAGATATTGTAGGTATATTTGTGGTGAATTTGGTTTTGAGGATTGTATTTTCATATCTCAGGTTACAGATGAAGGAAGAATATCTCAGCAAAAGAAGATCAAACCTTAAGAAGCAGCGATGAAGAAAACTAGTAAGGGTTTCTGAGTGAAAGAAGAAGTGTGGTGAGAACCTAGTATTTCATCTAGAAATTGAAATATAAGAGAATAGTTGTGTTTTTAAGGAGCAGATGAGTTGAAGTCTAGAAGGATTAGAGGAAAGATCAAGGAGGTTCCAGAGATAGAGAACCATACTTTCCAAAGTCCAAGTCCAGAGAAAAATTTGGTGAGGTAAGTGGTAGCAGGGAGGACTTGCTTTTGCAGAGGCTTAGAACAACTCATAGTGAGGGATTGAGTGATGAACTCATAAAGATGGAAAGACGAAGATGACTACTGATAGTCATAGCAGGGGTTCTGAGCAAGACCTCAACAGATTAAAGGAGTGGAAAGTTGGCATAAGATTGCAACAGTGAGACTGTAGGAAGAACTTTTGAAAGTTCTTAGAAATTGTATCAGGGCCTTATTCCAGCTAAGGCTTGGAATAGACAGGGACAATTGTGTCTTTAAATGAAGTGAGTGCAACAACCAGAGAAGAGAGCAAGATTTCTCAGTACAAGTTCTCAGAAGGAAAGGACTTGGAAACCAGACAGAAGAGAAGTTTGGTGAGAAGATCAACTCAGGAGGAAGTTGATTGGTTACAGGTGTAGAAGCTCACACAGAAGTAAATATGGATATGGGAAGTCATAGAGAAGGTTCAAAATAAGGTTACAAAATGAAGGAAAAATGTGCTAAAGCAATCTGCAGAAAACAGATGAGTCAAGAAGAGCTTGAAAAAGAAATAACTGAAATAAGAAAATAATTTGATGTGTTAAGAATGCTGATAGAAGAAAAACAAAGACAAGGTTGGGTATTGAAGGAAAAGACAATGAAATGGTATAAATTATAGAGAAGGCTAAAACATAAACAAGTGAAGCAGTTGATAGAAAATCTAAGAGAAACGGAGTAAGAAATGGAAGTTTCCATTTGTAGACTAGAATAGGGTGAAATTCTGGGTAAGATGAAGATTGGAGATCTGTGAAAGATCTTATGAATTATTGTGAGAATTCAAGACAACAAAAAGTTTACCTTACTGAAAAAGGAATTATTGATGATTTCCTGAACTGTTGGGCAAGTTCAGATCAACGGGAGGATGTAAAGCCTTGTATTTTTGTAACTAATGATTTTGATGTGATTATAGGTTTTGGAGATCAATGAACAATATTTTGAAATTGTCATAAAAATTGATGAAAACTTGGAAGAGTATCTTTTCAAGATAAATATTCGAAACAGAGTACGATGTAGGGGTAATGTTCCCTGAATGAGAAAGCAAAGATTTATTGCATCGCAAAAGAACTTAGTAATGCATTGATATTTCAAGTTTATTCAACACAAGAATAATTTGCATGAAAGAAGGAGATCAACAAGAATTTATATGTGAAGAAACAAACTGAGATCATGGAACCTATTAGACTCCTATACCAATAGGTGTCATTTTTCATGATTGACTTATTGAACTATGCAATATGTTCAAACCTTTTTCTTGTGCAAAGGTGTTCCATATTCTTAAAAAAATCAAAAAATTTAAAAAATGTAAAGAGGGTATACCCTAAAAGAAAAATCAAAGGGTGAAAAGAATAAAATGGTCAAAAAAGTGAAAGAAATGAACCCCAAACAAAAATAGACCAGGAAAGTGTGCAAGTCTAAATGTCACTACTATTTCATTTTCTGTAATAAGCAATTGTGTGCAGCTTGTTAAACTTTTGCCACAATTTATGAAGAGTCAAACTGTTTAAACTTGACTCATTCATTTTTCAATTTCATGTTGTAGAATAGAGAATAAAATCTGACCAAACAGTTTAATCTTGACAGATAAGTAGATAGGTAGAGTTAATAAAAGGATCTCAACAGTTTAATCTGAGCCCTTGGATGTAATAAGGTTATAACTAGATAGATTTCCATATGTAAAAGGAAAAGAAGATTGATAAGGGTTTGCCAGTCTAAGTGCACCCTAATAAAGAAGAGAAAATGGTAGAGAAAGTAGATAGGGTAGGTAGATGGCATTGCAAATTCTCATGTGATGAATGATGGCTTTAAAATGTTTGTAATATTTTACTTTCATCACCAAGTGCAAAGGCAGAACACCACATTGGCAGAATTTCAGAACACAGCAAGGTCAAAATCATTAACTTCCCATCTCACTTTTTCCCTAACAATTTACTAATTTCCCCTAAGTGCTAAGGAATTTGAATATTAAAGGGGCTCAAGGCATTTCCTTGACTTTTGGAGGGACCGGACCCTCGGCCCAATGATTGGAGAAAACCTTAGTATTTAAAAATATTCATCATCATACTCATTCATTCATAAAAATATTTTCCTAAGCAAAATCCCATTTTACTTAGGAAAAACATGCAATGATCCATAAAAATCCATTTCACACAAAGCATAAGTTAAATACATTATTATGGTGTTTTATACTTAGCGCTTTCTCTCATTTTTCATGTTAATTTCTAACTTTATATATTAACTCCTTAGTGGAAATACCTTATCCTATTATATATAACTCCCTTTTATAATAATATCCCCAAAACCCTCTTACTATAAGTTTTTAGCCAAAGTATTTAACCCACGTGATTAAACAAAAATCCCACATTACAATGCCCTTTGGCTAAAAATATATCTATATAATTATCCCTGTCCCCTATGGTAAGTGAATCATCTTGGTTTATTACCATATAATAAAAAATATTCGAAAAAGGGTGTAAACATATATTTTTATGTTTTAAATGAAAAATAAATAAAACTCGAAGACTTTAAACCATCCGTAATCCCAACCCTTTATAAACCAACGAAGAGATTAATTAGTCGTCAGGATTAATTAATAATCTTAATCCAGCCAATCAGAATACTCTCGGAATGATTAAATCGATAAAAATCATGTTGGGCCCGCTCGTTAACTTCTCCGCCAACTTCACGTCCCAATCACTGTCCGATCGCTCCATCGACGATCCACGACACTTGTTCATTCTGTTGCGCATCCTTCGTCCGATAGATAACTCGTGAAATGGAAGCGGTTTCCAAATAGTGCTCTGGCCACGCGTCGTTCGCTCAATGGAATCGCTGCCATTTCGTGAAATACCACCTGCTCCCAAAAGTGGTGTGGAATAAACCACTTACCACTCATTCATGTGACGTGTCCATCATACACCCTGACGTCATATATTAAAATAATAAAAAATTCCCCGCTTTGACTTTGCGAATAAAACAAAAGTTCGCGCATTTTTTTTGATCATTCTGTATGCTGAAAACGACTGCGCCCTCCATACTGAGAAATTCAAAAAACTGTTGCCAACCGCCATTAACTGTATTCCGCTGAAGACTACTGCCAGTCTAGTTTCCCAGCATCCATCTACCGTCAGCTTGTACCTGTTAAACAAGTGCCATTTTCCCATAAACAAGTATTTATTCCGATTTCCTGCTGAAACTCTGTTAAAAATCCTCGTTCGAGTTTTAATTCCACAATATAGTCTGAAAAAGCTTCAATGTGATGTGTTTTAGTTCCCAAAACTGTAATTACTATCTCCAAACCTGAGATTGTGCCCCATTTTCATAAAAACCCCCGAATTTCCGTTTTTGAATCCACAAGAACCAAAAATGGAAGTCCCGGTGGCTTTAAATGTTGCTCCATTGAACGCCCCTCATAGAGAATTGGAATATTTGCCATTAGTGGATAAATATTTTCAGATCAAAGACTTAGTTTTCAGTGAAAGCCCCCTTCGAATCCATTGTCGCTACAGAGATAATTATTTGAATGGCTTGGATGTTATTGGGTTATGGGAATCTAATTTCCCGAGATACCTTTTACCCTTAGTCCATATCTTTCCTGAAATTATCCATTATTGCCATGCTAATTATGATCCAATTCAGAGAGCAGTTTTATCCCCAAACCAGAATGTCCTTTTCCCTATTACTGCTCAGTCTATCAATGATATGCTCCATTTTGAACCTGGTCAAAACCTCACTCCCTTGTCCATTGGATAATTGCTTGAAAAATCTACTCAATTATCCCCTGAAGAGGTAAAACGCATCTGTCAGACTTTCATGTTACCTGAACATCATCCCAAGGGTCCACCTCCCTATGTTAGTGCCTTTTTTACTGAAATGGGCTAGATCATTCTGAATATGATTTCTTTTATTATGGGCTTTAATACTAGTGAGTATGTTGATGAGTTAACTCTAGTATTATTGTCTATCTTCACTCCTGGACAGCCTCTTGCTGTCAAATATGACTTTGCATCCTACATTGCAAATAAAATCCATGATCAATTCATGAGATTAGAAAATGAGAAAGTGTTCAAGTATTCTTCAGTCATTTACCATCTCATGCTCTATTACCAGTCTGAAAACTTTCCTTTCCATGTTCAAAAGCTTAATGTCCAAGGAAATCCCAGGTCTGTCATATTTTGGTCAGCCATCACCCATAATTCCAGAGATTCTCCTTATTCCTATACTGAATTCATTGATCTGTTTATACACCCTGCAACTACCTTGTTGACAGGAGTTCCTCCTCCAAGACTCAACAATGAAATTAAGAAAACTCTGCAACTTTCAAAACACTACAAAATTGGTGATTGGTACTTGTACCAAAATTATACAGAAGTCAGAATATATGGATGTGAATTATGTCCATTTAAATTGCCAAAGTATGTGCCTATGAGACTTTTTTCTTTAGAGTACTTCAGGAAAATGAATAACTCTGATATTATTCATTTTTGTAATGCAAAGAAGAAAGCCCAACTCCGAATCAAAGGTCAATTAGGTCCATTTATATGCAATTCTAGGGATGTTGGACAAGAAGTTGAAAGAATACTAGAAGACCGTTTCAGATTGCAAAAGAGTTTCTACTGGGCCCCTTATGACCCATTCAACTTCATTTGTGACAAAAGAATGAAAAATAAATCAGCACCTTACATCCATCATAGAATTCCATAAATTGAACAGTATGCTAATAAAGATGAATGGGTGGAGGGAACATTAATTGAACAGGATAGTGAAGAAGTCAATATGGACAATGTAATGAAAGATCTTGGAAAAATGCTTGACCTAGAATTTTTTGGGCAAGTGCAGGTACCAGACATTTGTCCTTCTTCAACAGGGAATTTTCAACAGGAATTAGAGGAAAAAATTCCATCAATTGCAGTTGAATCCAAAGGAAAAGAGAAAGAGCCTAAAATACAAGTGATTGAAACATTCAAAATGACAGAACAACCTCAAACTTCCAAAGGACAGGATCAAGTACAGGTTTCTTCTGTTCAAACTAAATCAATAGAAATATCAATCTTACAGACTCCATCTAAAGTGGAAAAGGGCAAGAAAAGAGAGGCTGAAAGTACTACTCCTCTTAATGAATCTTCACAACAACCTCAGACCAAAAGACAAAAAGTGAATCCTCCACCAGAAGTAGAATCTATTGATGAAATCATTGATAGTCCAGAGAGAGAGGATAGTCAGTTAACAGGATCAATTAGTGGGACAGTCACTACTATTCAGCCAAGTACTAAAATGTCTTCATTCAAACAGCCAATGAAAGATGCAGGAGACACAAAAAAGACATTTATCAGTATAAAAGCAAGGAATGATCCACTAAGGGTCCAGGTGTATAATCAGTATCTTAAAATGGCTCCACAAAATCAAGAGAGATTGATGTCAGCTTTTGACATTCAACAAGGGAAAATTTTAATGAGCCATTTCAAATCTAAAGTGCCAAAACCACAGACAGTAGCTGATTACGTCAGGACCAATTTTGAGGTCCTAGCAAAATATATTCATCCATTAGATCAAATTGAATTACACAAGCAGACTGGAGAAATGATCTATTCCACTCTTACTGACAAAGCAATGGCAGCTCATAAACTGCAAGATTCTTTAGAAAACACAAATGCACAACTACATGTGGAAAGAGCCTCATCTCAAGCCAAAGACAACAGGATAAAAACATTGGAAGAGATAATAATTGGATTAGGTCACAATCCAAAGGATGTCAAGGGTATTGAAGCATTGATTAAAAATAAAGATGATGATATTGCTGCATTAAGGAAACAATTGAAACTACCAGCTTCAAGGCACCCTCAGACTGAAGAAGTAATAAAGAAAAATTCAGAAGAAGAAGTGATGGACTTACTTTTAAAAATGAATGCACGACTTGCTGAAACAGAAAAAGAACTTGAGCAAGCATTAAAAGATAAAGAATCCATTATTCCAGCAACAATAACATAGGCAACCACAGGAACAGGTACATCAATCACAGGCCAACAAGCAGAGCTAACACAGGTGAACACTTCTGATAAGGGTTCTGATGAATTAATCAAAGCAATGAATGAATTAAAACTACAAGTGACAGAACTCCAAAGCTTAAAGTTTTAGCTTTCTACTCTGGCAAATAAATATGATCAATCAAAAATGAGTGTTGCTGAGAAGACAAGAGAAATCAAAAAACTAGAAAAATCAGTTAAAGCATTGGAAAAGGATCTTACAATGGAAAGACCTTTAAGTGAATTAAAAGAAATTCTTTGGTATAACATTATTCAATCAATAAAGAACGTTTGGTCTTCTATTCAAATAATATATGAACAACAGGATTTAGTCAGATTGGCTCTGGAAGAAATTGAGAAAGCAAGGGAAGAGTTAGGGAATATGCCAAAAGAAGCTAATAGACTTATCAATTTTTTGAATACTCAAAATAAGCAGCAACTTGCAGAATTTGGAATTCAGTACAGGACAGGAACCATCTTGGAAATCAAAAGAGTTTTTACCAAAAGGACTCTTATGCAAAATCTTGAAAGAAGGTGTTCAGACATGCAGCAAGAAATTTTTACCTTCAAAGAAAGATTTGATGTTGTGTTAAATAAAGGTTTGCCCAGTCCTGTTATTGAAGAAGGTAGATTAATGGATTTGGAAAGTTTTGTTAAGAAAGTAAACAAACAGGTTGATGATCAAGCCAGTTCTTCAACCAGTACAGCGAAAGGAACATTGCCAACAGGGAAAAGTCTTTATGAAAAATTGGAGAGTTTATTTTATCTTGAACATGAAATAAAACATTTGTTTCCATATCAGCCTAATTTTTTCAAATACACTGAAGCTGATGAAACATTGAGAAAATTGCAAAGAACCAGAGTGCCAGAAGTTCAATGGTGGGATGAGATGATGGAACTTTTATAAAATTTATCCTTGGGTGAAATTTTTTACTTTACTGTGGTATATCTTGATAAAGGATAAATAGGTAAATGAAGGTCAAAGAGTATCAGTTCAGCAGTTAAAGTGTATCAGTAAGAATAAAAGAGTATCAGACAAGCAAGGCAGTTAGAAAAGAATTACTCAAGAAGACAACAACGAGCTAAAACAAAGGAACTGCTTCGAGCACATTCTAAAAAAAAGGAGACAGCACACAACATCAGCTGATTTATCCTATTTACGAGACCATCTATCTCTATTTTTATTGAAACTTATTCATTAGTCACCCTAGATTATATCTCTTTTGTTATGAGATATTTTGTATCATTTTTTGTATAAATAAGCCCTCGATTGACTTATTGAGGGTGGATTCTTCTACTTTGCTGTAACATTGATTTTTTGGAATAAAAGTGTTTTGGAGAAACTTCTTTGTGGCTTGCTGGATGATGATTTGAAGCTCAAGACTTTTTGCAGGATTCATGTGTCAGACTACAGTTCAATAAGTCATTTCTATCCTATCTTTTAAGTTTTATATCTGTTTATAATATCACTGTGTTCCATTTCTGAATAATTGACATAAAAGAATAAATCAGAACTTACTTAAGTGTACTCTGATTTCAATTGCGATTATTCCAAAATGTTTTCTTCTAAACTGGTTATAAGCAACGAATTCTTAATTTCTCTTGTTTCGCTGGTTTAAACATTTTGATTACTATAGTAAAGAATTCTTAACTGCTCTTTATTTGTAATCATTCATTTTCTTTCTTTGAACATGTTGAAAGATTCTTAATTGCCTTTCATCCTTTCAAAATCCATTCCATTCACTTTAATTTCTAAAATTGTTCTATGTTTGGCTATCTTGCCCTCCAAAGCCATCTTGTGTGTAGAAACTTAATCCAGTAAAGCCATCCTTTCAACTCAATATCCCAATGGCCTAAAAATACTCAATCTTAACCTCAGTTGGCGGATTCCACCATTGAAATTCAAACCAAATTTCTTGGACTTATAACTAGCCTAAAACTTTCTAAGAACAAAGCTAAATTTTAAAGAGAGAGCCCTCTCTGGATACAGATTGGCTAGATTCTGTATCTGAAGGTTGGTTAGTGGTTACCTCGGGTTTCTTTCATATAAACTTGAGGAAGGAGCTGAGTGATAACAACAACCTTGTGATTTGTAAAACTGACAATTTGTGTATAAATGTAGGGATTGTAAGTGATGATGAAGTACTTAAGAAATGTCAAAGAGAAATTGCATTGCTGGAGTATTTGTTGGAGAACTCAGAGTATGACAGTATGATTGCAGAAGAAAGAATTCATAATTATGAACCAGGACAGAGAGAAATCATTAGAGCAGATGATGTGGAGGAGAGACTAGTTGACAGGCTCGAAAATTCTTTGGAAAGTTCTTTAAAGAATCAACATACTGAAGAGTTGATAGAGAAAAAAAAATCAGAGCAGCAAGCTAAAATGTTGCCAGAGGTAGAAGAGACACAAAGGTCTTATGATTTTGATTTTAATGATTGTTTTATGATTACAGGTTTTGTTGCAAATAATGGAGAACAATTGGTGCAAAAGAACAACCATAAAATAAGGAGGAAGAATATTCTATGGAAGTATTTAATCCATGGAACAAAGCTATTAGAGTGTTGGAAAGTCAAAATTTCATGCAAGAAGAGGTAAATAAGGAAGAGAAAGAGCTTGAAGAAATGCAGAATGTGAAGATGCAAGAGTTAGAGGATAGCAACAACAAACTAAAGAAAAGAGAAGGATATAGCAATAAATGGCAGACTATGTACCAGTCCAAGGTATTGTTGAAGAAAGAAGACAAAGAAATTGTTATAAGCGACAATTAGGAAGAAGTTATTAGTTGCAGTAAACAGAAGTAGAAGATTGTCTTGGAAGACAATGTAGTAGAAACTAAAAAGGTGCAAGACAACAGTAAACAAGAGGGTAAGGATGAAAGGGCGGCAGTAAGAATAAAAGTTCAGCAATCAAGAGGTGAAAGTAATCAACAGTCAGAAGATCTATTAGACAAAGAAATTGAATTGATAAGAAGGATAATGATGAAAGTGTCTCAGAAGAAGACAACAACAGGAAAGCAAAGAAGCAACAGCAAGAGAAAGACAGTAGCAGACTGTAAAAGCATAGATAGTGGAGCAAAGCAACATAAAGTGTGGAGACCTGGAGAAAAACAACAAACAACAACAGCAATAGACGACAAATTACAGAACAAGGTATGGGATCTAGGAAGACAAAGATTAGAAGCACATGATCAGGATATCATGATTATTTTCAACCTTGGAAGTCTGGCGCAGGAGAATTTGACTCAGAAAGTTCATTGTACTTTAGTAGACATAGGGGTCTTATGATTTCAAGGAAGTTGGTTTCCTATGCACTAAATTAATGTAATTTTAAAATATTTTGAGTGAGACATTTAAAATAGGGATTAATTAATATTTGTGAGGCATTTTGTAAATATTCTTGAATGGTGGAGAACATGCGAGAATTAGGATAGTTGAGAGATTGAGAAATTTGGGAATTAATTGAAAATCTTAGATTAGGAATTGGTTTCATGATTTTGTGGATTAGAGAGGATCCTTGGGGATTAGTTGAATAAAAAAAGGACTTAGAGGATATTCAGGATTTTGTTGAGAAGATAGAGGATTTGAAATCATAATTGGTTTCAAAACCTTTTGTATAAAATTATAAGCCTCAAGGCATATAGAGAGAGATTCAAGATTTAGATAGGTAGAAAATGTTTGGATTGTAAAGCCTACGGGTCAGAGAGTGAGTGAAAAGGCCACTGATTAGAAAATC
Organism: Pinus albicaulis; assembly: GCA_034641835.2. Lineage (NCBI taxonomy): Eukaryota > Viridiplantae > Streptophyta > Pinopsida > Pinales > Pinaceae > Pinus > Pinus albicaulis. Next base: position 9,393 of record JAXQQM020061946.1, on the reverse strand, counting down.
AGGCCAGAAAAGAAATTTCTATGTATATATGTGTTTATTAATTACAAAGAATTCGATCCCTGAGTTGTGGGGTGTGTATTGAGTGGTTGATTATAAAATTTATGGAAATTAGAGTACTTTTGCATAATATATGTATGCAGGTGAAATCAGGCAGAATCAAATGAATTTCCGTCATTGTGTATCCGAGCTATATTTTTTAGGAATCCGTAAGGACTGTAAGTAATTGAGCTTATAGATATGAGTCAAGACTTTGTATAATTGTTAATCATTTGGTTGCTGATAGCTGGAGCATTGAAATTTTTAGCCATCTTGAGTTGTGGAACATTGGAGCATAATGCCTGAGTAATTGACATCACTTTTGGAAACTGTAATAAACAATTAAAGTCATCGAAGTTTATGTGAGCCTAAATCGTGTAGAGGCTGCGTACGCGCCTGAGAAGAAGTCGCAGCCGCAATTTCTCAAACCACTGAATCAACAACGAAATCCACGTAGTGATCGAGAGCACAGATTCAACTCAAGGAATTTATCCACACGCCGAATTGCTGAGAGAACTCTACATGTAGCGACGGGCGTTACAAATTCTTCACTGTTGCCTTCGACTTTAGTTTTTGGAAATGAAAGTGCATCTTATCTTATGAATAATGTGGGCTAAGTTATTCATATGGACCGATTTTTTATATACAAGATTTCTATGGAATATGTGAAGCAATTTTATCTACAATGCTCACCAAAAAGGAGAAGGCTATGCGTTACATGAAGGCAGAAACCATGAGTCGATGGTGCAGTGGAACATTGAAACGGTTTTGCAAAACAACAAGAGGTTTTCGCATGGAATAGAAATGGTAAATAGTATTTGTTGAAGGGATGCGAAATAACGTGGAGGTGACACGTCGCATTTAAAAGCCATTCATTTCACGAGTTATAGTGGGGTAGAGTATCTTACTCATTAGAGAGTGTGATTTCCGTTGGATGGATTGACATGGATAGATCGCCGACAAAGGTGCATCGAGTATAGACTACGGGCCCCGGATTTGTATTTGTTGGCATCATATTTTTTTTAACCAATGTGAATACACGAGATACATATTTCATTAAGAAATGCATTTTTATATGGTTTATAACCATAGTTGTGTCATAATTTAATTAATTACGCATGAAGTTCCTCTTGTTTTGGGATGCATGCATGTGACAAGAATTCATATGCAACCATGGTTATGTGTAGCGGATGCTGCACCAGATTTGCAAAGATTAGATCTAGAATTTGATTTGATCAAGGAAGAATTTATTACCAAAGTTTATTCCTAATCTCACTACCCTTTGTGTCCCAATGCATCTAATGAATCAAATGATGATGAAAATATCCCATGTTCTTCAAATTCAAAATCTGGTGAATCAAATTCGAAGTTGACACAAGGTGGTAAGGTCTCCCATGGTGAAGAAGAAGATAATGTAATCATTGAACATATATATTATAGTTTGCAATTTCCGATTCTGAATGGCGTTAATTCATTTGTTTAGGTTTTTCATGAGACCCTTACGATATGTGTATCTTCAGTTATAAATCTTGAATAATATTATGAATTAGGTTTTCTATTTGGTAACATTGAAACATCCGATGAAATTTTTAATTCTAACAACTACCACCTGATTAATAATGATCTTGTTGAAAAAACTAGTGATAGATGTCTTCACATGAATGCTGACTTGACCATGCTTTCAAAATTTAATATTCCAATATCTAAAAGTTCATTTACTTGTCAGTGAGTCAAGGCACTTCAAATTTCGCTGATGATTATTTCAGGTTCTCACAATCCTGACGAGGTCCCCAACTAGGGGAGATCCAGATCTTCTCGCATAATTTTTTTCGTACCATTGTTTCACTGGATTTAAGCTCACTCTTGAAGGATTTTTAATGTTTTCAAGTTATTTCACTTAGTCCTCAAGATAGATTTTATATCAGATAAATGATTTTTTTTGTTTGATTCATCTCCATGCAAACCTATTGTATCAAACCTTGGGTTGGAACACATATCTCTCATGAATGTACACAACTTTGAAACTTTCCTTTCAAATTATCACTAGCTGAAATATTTCTGCGTGTCAAACTCTCCCGTGAATTATCAACTTCTTATCTCCCTAGTGTATGCTATGAAGTTAATAATTTTTCTGGCACAATAAATCCCCTTGAGTGTCATTCAATGCTTGAATCGTCTGGCAGAGAAAATATAGTGTGTTGACAAAGTAATTCCCCACATTGATATGAATACTGAATTTGATTTGACACATGCTTCTAATCTTTTGTCAACATGGTATCCTAACTAGTTTCCCATATTTACAATTCCAGCATTTGTTTTTAATTCCCCAAGCTCTGACATTGTTGGTCTATTATGTAATTAGATACAAGAAAAACCAATGGAGAATCGAGAATATTATATGCCAATGAACCAATATGATCATAACACTAGTTTTAAGATCTGTCACTTAATTAATAATTTTCCCATTGGTACATCTGACGATGGTTGTTTTACATCGGTTGATCTTATCAAACCCATTGATCTTTATGATTCATCATATAAATTTCCAGATATATATCAAGAATTTGAGCCACTTCAACTTTTTCTGATGCTTATGCCAAGTCCTCATGATCTTGAAAAAGTTTCTAACCGGGTCGTATAGTATCCCCCCCCCCCCAACATTGTCTTTATAATCTGATAGGGTTGATTGAAAGTTTATTTTCCCAAGAGTTTTAGGGTTTTCAAATAGATTATTTTGAATATTAGGATCAAATCACTGATTGACTAAAGGAATATTATCTAAAAATATTTGTTTTTAATAATAAGTTTCAACCTTACCTGATGTTTGCTAAGAACGAAAATGGGGACAAATGTACATGTGTGAGACAATTTCAGGATTTGAATCATCATTGTCTTATCCAACCAGGTAAAATTGTAGGTTGGATAAGGGAATCATTTATGTCATACCTTTTTACCTATAGGAAAGACCTCCAACTTCTTGTGCAGGTTGATTAGGTAAACATGCCATATTTTTGCACATTGTTTCATCTTGGCATTAACTACTTATCTTTTTGTACTTGCAATTCGAGAGAAACTCTTGTGGCTAGATTGGAAATTTGATTTCACATGATCATGACCTTCTAGATAGTTAGATTAGTATTTAGTTTTAGTGATGATTCTTTTATTAAAGTAGTTTTACTTCATTGCATTGTTTGCATAGGATTTCCATACCTCAGTTTCATTTCCCATTTGTTTTGCACCTTGCATATATTTTCTTGCATTCTGCGTTTTTCTTCATTTGAGTTTTGTGTTTTTCATCCTATTTTCAAGTTTGTACATAAATAATATTTTGTGTGAAAGCCATCTTGTTTGGGTCTGAAGGGATGTGGAAAAAATTTAAAAGGGCACTGTGACAAATGACAAGGCTTGGTTAACTTTTGGTCCCCTTATTTGTTTGGGCCTAAATATCTTTAAGAAGTCCATGATGCTTAGATGAAAAATACGAGTCATTTTGAGCTAAATCCTTAGCTGATATATGATGCTCATATATATAATGGGATCTTATTTCCTTGAATCAAATTTTATATCGATTGGTTTTAACGTGTCGACCCAATCGAGTAGAGAAGGGAAAGGAGAAAACTTAACCGATCAAACTACTTTTAGAGGTACATATAAGTGTATCTACAAAACAAGGAACGACCTCTCTTGCTCATAGAATTAGTTAGGATCCATATTCTTCCCATGGAGATATAAACACCAGTAATATTCCAGTGAGCATAAATTAATAAAATAAATATAGGGTTAAAGAAGAGAAAGGCTTCATGTGCAGAGAGGTGAAGCAAGCAACTTCATTGGGGTACTGAACAAGACTACTAGTAGCAAAGAAGTGCTTTTGATTCCTTGAAGTAACTCCCCGGGGCACTAAATAGGCCTAATGGAAACAAAGAAACACCAAATATGACACTAAAATCTCTAAACATCTTAAACTCACAAATTTACATACTCCTTTTCCCTCATCGAAACCATTGACATTTGAATAGATTTATGAAAAGTATTAAGTGGACAAGAGGAACGAGATATATTAAATATATAATCAGTGTATGTAAGGAAGCTAGGGTATATAGGATGAGGCAATACTTCTCGAAAGCTATAACTTACGCATAAAGATAGACCTAAATAGGGAAGCTTAGGTTCTTCTAGTGAATCACCAAGTGGTGTCGCTGCTACAAGTCCCTCCAAAATTTTGACTATATCTAAATTTTGGAGCCCCTTAATGTCATTTGAACTATAATTATTAGTCATTTAGGTCATACTTTGCTAAGTTTTCAAGTATTCTTCAAGAGATCCTAAGTGTCGCAACTAGTTGATTTCACATGCTGAGCGCTTGATACCTTCATATCACACTTCTTCTAAGAAAGCCTAGAAAACTCCCTATTGAAATTCAATGCACACTCTTAGAAGAAAAGAAATCACACCTCTTGCTGATAGACACACGCAATTACCAAAGACAATCATTGTGCAGTTCTTAGAGACAATGACTACGCACTCCTTGTTGATAAATAGTTTTCAATTCTTATTGACAATGAGGTCGAACTTCTTCAGGTCAGTGCTATCACACTTCTTAGTGACAATCAACACAATCTAGAATCCTATTTTATTGACATGCACTGATAGAACTCACAAACCCTAACCCTAATTATGATGTACTCTCTCCCCATATAAAGATTCTATCCCACAACTCATTTCACACTTATCTTTCGCTTTTGAGCTCTGCGTAGTTTTGGAGCAGAAGGAGCATCCCTCATTCTTGGTTGCAAATGAACCATATTCTAGGTGAGTTTCTCAACTATCACTTATGCTTGCTTTGGACTCCTCATGTGTCACTTTTGCTTTTGCATGTGTTGCTTTTTCTTGCTTTCACTCTTTCATGTGTCACTTTCACTTGATTTCTCATATATTGTTAAGAACACCTTGGTGCACCCTCTAGAGGCAGCTCTAGTGCAATCCTTTGCATTATTTTATCCTCTCTATCAAAAGAACATGCACTGGACACAATCCCATGGCACAACACACTTCCTAATTGTAGTTGACACTTGTGTCATAAAGTCTTACGTCCTAACTATCATAATTGGAAATAAGTGTCACTTTGTTTTCATTTCAATATATACATGTGGGTTTTGGATACTGTGCACATTATTTTCATGTTTTTACTTATGTATATGTGTTTGATCATGTTTAGGACCTATTTTTATGCTCTTATTATCTCTCGTTTGTCCTACTGATCTTATACTTAGCCAATTTTTGGGTTCTTCCTTGATTTCACATCATGCGCAAGTCATGAGCACATTTAAACTTTCAAAAAAGTGATGAGTGCAATGTGGTGAGCCCTGGTATTGCACCAAGAGTGCTTCAACTCCTAGGGGCTACCCTACTTTACTTTATCAACCCGGGGTTCATACAAACTTGGAGGTGACAATGCTATATACACAACAGATGCATTTTGTTTATGTCATCCTCTTCTGCTTTACGAAAGGGTGCTATTTATTAGAATATGATAAGAAATAGTAAGAAAATTGCTGGAAGGAAATGAAAGAAAGGAAAACTAAACTAAATTGCTGAAAAGAAATGACAAGAATGAAACTAATTTAATTTGCAGGAAAGAAATGACGGAAAGGAAACTAATTTAACTTGCTGAAAATAAATGGAAGAAAGGAAACTAATTCTAAACCACACTCAACATGGAAAAACGGCTAAATGCACTCTATTTATCCTATGGTCTATCTACCATGCTTCTATCGATGCAACTAAGCTATCCATGACTTACTTCTAATTGAAAAGGTGTTGATTTGCAGCTTGGAGGAAAGAAAAGGGCTAAAGTGGCTAATGGAGGGCTTAATGCATGAGACAAGGCCTTGAAGTGGAAAGAGCAGGCTTAAATGTTATAAAACCTTATTATAGCACAGAAATGGCTTTGGAGCGGAATGAATTGAAAAGTGCGATGGCGAAGAGGCGACGGAGGCAAAATCTGATATATGCGATATCGCAATCGCAATATCACAAAATTAAAGGGACAGCGGAAGTGTTGTTCGAGAGTGGGAGTGAAGTATGAAATGCGATGAGCTAAAAGTTGCGACATTGTGATTTCACAATATCGCAATCAGCGAAAGCGAGTGGTAAGTGTTTACAAGAAAAGGGAAAGAATTGCGGTTTGTGATTGCGATGCGTGACGTGGTGGGAGGACCGGCGGCAGAGTGCGATAACAATATCGCAATTGACAGGAAAAGAGCGATAAGTATTAACAAAACCCAACTAAAAAATGCGAAGGAGATGGGGATAAAATGGCGAAATGAAATTTGCGATAGGGATGATGCGGCGATGGGAATGGTGGCATAACGCGATCGAAATATCGGGATTGGCAGATCAGAGCATTAAGTCTTAACGAAAAAGGGAAAATATTGCGAATTGCGATAAAGTGATGGGATTTTCAGAAAAAGGCGGAGCAAGGTTCTTTCAAAGGTTTTTGACATAAAAATGAGGAGTGAAGGAGAAAGGGGGGAAAAAGGAATATCGCAATCAAGGTCTGGAAGTGGAAGTTGTTAACAAGGATCACATGGGAAATGCGATTGCGAAAAGGAGCGATGGTAAGTACAAAGGGAAAAAATGTGGTTTCTAATGTTTTTGACTATTTTTAATAAAAGAGCAGCAAAGGGAAGTAGAAAGGGATATCACATTCGGGCTTGGAATGAGAGAGCGTTAACAAAGATCAAAAGTAATTTGCGATGGAGTGAGGTACGACTAGCGTGAGTTTCGAGGAGAAAGGGCGAAGGTCTAATCCTAATTCTTTTCAAGAATTTTGGGAGTGAAAAGGGGTGATGGATGAAACTAAGATGAAAATGAGGGAATTGGAGGGACAACAACGATGTTCAGGTTGTGAATATAGGGATGGAAAATGAAGCGGGGAAGCATCGCGAAGCTCGGGATTTTAACAATAATTCCTGCAATCAACCTGCTAACTTATGCGCAAAGAAACATGCAAATGCGTAAATAGTGAACAAAAATAGTGAACAAAAATAGTGAACATAAATGCAACTCTACTTTTAATCTCATAAATAGTGAACAAAAATCAGTTTTTGGGCCTATGGGAAGGTTCACCCTCCTCGAGCTCTATTGATAGAGAAGAGAAGGGGGTCTTGATCCACAAATTTTCTTGGTTTTTCTCCTCTATTCTATCACTCACAAGAAAATGAAAAACTACAGTAGCACACTGAAAGAAAAAACTGAAAGAAAAAACTAAGTAGTAGTGAAACTATCAGAAGCAGAACTAATTGAATGACAGAAAGAAAACTAGCTTAATGGCAGAAAGGAAAGGATGGTAACAGTAGAGAAGCTGAGGCACATGGATTGGGCCCTAACTGACGAGCCTAGCTCTTTGAAACTTAAATCAGTCGAATGAAATCAATATTCTCATCTCATAAAATAATAAACTCATACATCTCTGAAAGTTTGATCACTGAGTAAAATAATAAAAATCTCAATAGCTTGCAACAAAGTTTCAACTAGAATCGATTGGAATTGACTAAATCTTCCTAGCTCTATCTCGGCTCTATTTATTCTATAGGGAAACTACCAACAACTCCCTAGAAAATAGTGATTGATCCCTCTTGACTCCCAGTAAACAAAGATTGAGTGCACTCCTCTTTGAGTTGCTTGGCTACCTTTGGAATTTGAATTGCTGGAGAGAATCCTTGGGATCCTTTGCTGCCTTTGGAGTTCGAACTACTGACGAGAATATTTGGGATCCTTTGGCTGCCTTTGAGAGTTAAGGAGGGTGGAAAATCCTCCAATAATTTCTCCTTGTTGTCTCCGCCAAGTCTTTATGATAAAATCCTTTATAAAAATTCTTAATAATTCATGATTTTCTGCACTCAACCTCATATTAAGCACTTAGAGTATGTTATCCTTAATCACCACCTATAATAGCATCATAAAACCAAATAGTAATAAAAATTAAAGAAAAAGAGATCTAAGAAGGCAAAAATGTGATCATTAATCCCTCCAAATATGTCTAATGATGGAGCTCATCATCACCCCCCTACTGAATGGTTGCTCATCTTCTAAGTGACTAATCCTCCTCCTACATTTCCTTCAAGGCTTTGATAGCCCCCTGATTTCCCGAGGAAGAAGTGTGGGAGTTTCCCCAAGGGGGTAAAAAACATTACTCTTTTTTTCATTCTCCCATTCTCTATCTTGTGCATCTGTGTCATTTTCATCATTCAGCCCCAGCAACAAAAGTCAGCTGAGCTTTAGTCCCAACCATTGGATCTTTTTGGCCTGCATGGCCCTTTTGTATAATGGTTCCCTTTCCTATGCACCCTTCAATATTTATGGAGTATGATAATCCCTGTTCTGGAGGCTGCAAGGGAGGTTGTTCCATCTCCTCTGGCTGGCCATAATGCACTCATCTTCTATCTACCTAGAAACATCATCAAAGTGGCTTATCACCTGGGTTTGATTCTAAAGGTAGCTTTCAACCAGTGCAGGGTCCCTTTCAATCTCTCAATGGTTAAGGATGAATCATCTTTGGCTGAAAAATTATGGTTTGATATATAAGGGTTCTCTATTTCTTCTTCCCATGACCCTCCATATCTCTTTTTCTCTAGTGTCCTCATTCACCATCCAAGATACTATAGCCATCAAATCCATATCCCCCATTGAACAATTGGGGTCCCAAATATCCAGATTTGTCAGCACAAGGTTATGTAAATAAAAATATTCCACCTTTGCCTAATCAACCATGTTAGCTTGCTTGTAGAAATTCATGAATTGCCTACAATCTTGGAAAGGTAGTGATCCATGGGAGGCTAGAGTTTTGATTTGAAATAAAATACATTTTTCCTTGAGGTACACATCATATGAGTCAGAAGGGAATTTGTACTGAAGGGCTTCTATGCGTAAGTCTGCCATGGTGGCTACTTGCTCCCCTTTTTGCTGCAATTGCTCCTTCAGTGCTACATTCTTTATTTGTGCCTTCTGCAGCTGCTCCTTTAGAACTATTTCTTTGATTCTTTCCTCCTCCCTTCGTGATTCTTAAATAATAATTGGGCTTGCAGGAGGAGTTTCTGGCTCTCTCTGACTCTTGTCAGCTTTGAAATACATAGAGGTCTGCCTTTTTTCTCTTTGCGCTCAAAGGAGCTACGGTGGAAACTACCTCTTTGTATTGAGGGGATGTGGTGCCGTGTTGTGAGTATGTTTCTTGCCCATTTTCTGCTATCTCTATGACTTCTATTTTTCCTTGGCCCTTTGTCTCTTTCTCTTCTTCTTCTTGTTCCTCTTCTGGTTCTTCTTCTGGCTCTTCTTATTCTTCTTGTTCTTCTCCTT